>JAACNH010003037.1:0-32310 GCA_019447015.1 Hymenochirus boettgeri | reverse complement strand
TTTAGCTATGTATAAATACTTACTAATAGAAAAAAATGAGACAATAGCCTGTATTGGCAGACCACTCAAAATACATACTGGTAATGTTGCATCAATAGTATGGAAAGTAGGAAAATGGTTAATAAGAAGTAAGTATTATCATGTAAATTTTTGTGTGATATTGTATGGTGAATTGGTGCCGTCCCCTCTGCTGGATCCCTAAGGGGCACAATTTCATTGGTGCTCCTTAACTAAGGAGCATAGGATTGGGTTAAAAACAGGCAAGGGATTGTGGGTAAGAGTGTCAGGCTTGCAGAATCGTTTTCTTTGGTAAATGCCGGTAATGATGGGAATTGTGAGTGGGGGGATATTAGGGATAATGTCTTCATGCTGAGTTGTTGAGATGCGTATGAAGGGGACTCTCCTTCTGTTAACAAGGTTTCCTCCCACAGACGGGATGAAGGAGAAACAGAGGATGAAACATTCACCACTGTAGATTATTTTATAATGAAAAACCTTTCCCATTGTTTTGTGTGACTGTAAGAAGAATGTCACCCATTAAAACAATTGTGCAATGGGGCAGATTGTGTGCTGGTGGTTTTTTAAAAAGACTTGTCTATTGTAACCAGAAACAGCGTAATGTGGTGTTAATGGGACAGCCGTGTAATGCATGTGTGGGTTTAATGTAGTTTTTACATGAATGTGTTGGTGGACATTTCATTTTATTTACCCTTATACTATGTATTGTTTTATCATTATATGCTCACATTCTATGGGATCTTTATTTTTTTTTCCATCATGCACTGCTATATTCTCTACACACAACCAGAGCATTTAGATCAAATGACTTAGTTAGTCTTGAAAGTGTTCTCGCTCTAATCCGACTGGGGGGGTCAGACTGCCAACTGTCAGCCTGTACACATGCTGCTTTACATCTCGTATAACACCTCATAATATGCCCACAGATTCTTTACAACGTCATTTCCCTGAATTGAGAAAGCCCAGTCGGGTGACAGTGATTGAAACGTCTTCAGAACTAAATCAAGTCCAGTTGATCAATTGAATTACAATCAGATCTTACCATGAGACCTGGAGGTATGAAATATTACAGATTATACCGTGACCTGGATGGATGAATAATTACAGATAGACCATGACCTAGATGGAGAATATGACAGATATACCGTGGACCTGGATGGATGAATATTACAGAATACCATGACCTGGAGGAAGAATATAAGATATAACAGGACTATGGATGGATGACTCTTACAGATAACCGTTGACCTGGATGGAGAATATTACAGAATACCGTGACTGGATGGAGAATATTGACAGATAGAACGCACCTAATGGTATGAATATTACGAGGATACGCGACTGGATGGATGAATATTACAGAGATATACCGTGACCTGGATGGATGAATATTAAAGATATTACAAGGACCTGGATGGTATGACATATTACAGATATACCGACCGGGATGGAGGAATATTACAGATATACCGTGACCTGGATGGCATGAATATTACAGATATACCATGACCTGGAGGATGAAATATTACAGATATACCGTGACCTGGAGGATGGAAATTCAGAGCTATACCGTGACCGATGGATGAATATTACAGATATACCATGACCTGGAGGGATGAAGATTACAGATTATACGTGACCTGATGGATGAATTTACAGATATTACCGAGGACCTGGATGAAAGAATATTACAGATATAACGTGACCGGATGAATGAATAGTAACGATATTACCGGGACCTGGATGAATGATATACAGATATACCGTGACCTGGATAATGAATTTATTACAGATATACCGTGACCGGGATAATGAATTATACAGATATCCCGTGACCGGGATGGATGAAATTACAGATTATTACTGTGAACGTGACCTGGATGAATGAAAGGATTCAGTAGACCGTGATCTGGATGGATAATATTAAATATATGTGACCGTGACCTGGATGAACATGAATATACAGAATATACCGTGACTGGATGGATGAATAATTACAGATATTACCAGGACTGGATGGATGAAGATTACAGATCTTCACCGTGACTGGAGAATGACATCTTACAGATATACCGTGACCTGGCATGACTGGAATCTTACAGATTATACCGTGACCTGGATGAATAAATTACAGATATACCGTGACCTGGATGAATGAATAGACAGATATACGTGACCTGGATGGATGAATATTACAGATATTACGTGACCGATGGATGAATATTTACAGAATACCGTGACCATGGATGGATGAATATTACAGAGTACCGTAGACCGGATGATGAATTTACAGATATTACCGGACCGGAGGATGAATATTACAAGATATACCGTGACTGATGAATGAGATTTAATATTACACGCATATACTCGTGACCTGGATGAATGAATATTACAGATAACCGTGACCTGGAGGGATGAATATGCAGATTACCGTGACCTGATGGAGGGAATATTAACAGATTACCGTGACCTGATGGATGATATTACCAGATTCATTACCGTGACCGGGATGGATGAATTATTACAGATATACGTGACCTGGATGGATGAATATTACAGAATAACCGTGACTGGAGGATGAAATATTCCAGAATATACCTATCCGGTAACCAGCACAGTATATGGTATCTATATATCTATATATGATAAATCTACCCTTACATCCTACCTATCCGGTAACCAGCACAGTATATGGTATCTATATATCTATATATGATAAATCTACCCTTACATCCTACCTATCCGGTAACCAGCACAGTATATGGTATCTATATATCTATATATATGCGCATAGATCGCGCATGCACATAGAAGACAAGGTCCGTCGGGACCTGTCAGACCAGGCGGGGGGGAGCGAGCGAGCGGGTAAGTTCTTACCTTCTCTCCTGGCTCCTGTTTGTTCTATTGAAGAACGGAAGGTAAGACATAGCTCCTTTACCTCCCGTTCTTCAATAGAACTGTATTCCCAAACCTTGATAGTATGAGTGGAGATACCCTTTAAGGGTCTATCAAACCATAGTTAGAGTCTTTGGGGCTCCTTATATTTTGCCATGCCCCCCCCCAGACTTTAAATTGTTTCTGCGTTTATATCACACACCCCTCACCCCAATGTCAAGGTCTCACTTTTTTTTTAAATTTATATTTTCGCTCCTGTGGGTGTCAGTCCCCGAGATATCCTGATTATTACACTGGTGATTATAATGCTGGATTTACTTATTATTATGGTGGTTTTATTATTATTATGATATGGCAGTTTTATTATGATTATTAGGGTTTATTTATTATGGTTATTATGGTGAATTTATTATGGTTATGGTGATTTTTATCCTTTCGTTTGCTGGTAACAAGCTAAGGCTCACCAGTTCCCGAGCCCGAGTCCTGTGTCATTTACTTTCTTTGAAACGCAAACAAGTTGTATAAGGAGACCCAGGATTCTGTGGTCTTCCATTTCTATGGGCTTGTGATAATGCACGATTGTGGTTCTAGATGGATGGACCAATCCAGCTGTGGCAGGGGCAGGGGAATAGTTGTGTATTGGTGGAGACAGTTAAGTGTGTCACACCAGTGGGAGGGGATAGAAACAGAATGCGAGAGAAAGGGAAATAAACACCCAAGGCTTCACACAAGATTCTGTTCACACAAAGGAAGTGCATGGGGAGAGCTGATCAAGCCAGATAACCTCAGGTAACAATCACAATACACTGCAGGCCATGAGCTGTTGTGTACCTTAGATTTTGTGTGAGCATCTTCTGTTGCCAGTGTGTAGCTAAACATTGCTTCCTTATATCACAAAAATATTGAGCAGTTTTGTGCATACTGATTAAAGATGCGACTTACACAGCAGATACCGGTAGAGTGGTTGTGAGTGAACAGAAAGCCTTGGACACACAAGGGAAATAAATTGTTACACTGAATAAACATTGATTGATTCTGTCCAGGGACCTTTTGCTTTCTCGTTGTAACAATTTGTGTCTTTTGTTGAAATGTTGACAGTGAAGGTGAGGATGATGGGATTGTGTAACAGTGCTGGTAGCAGCAGGCGAAATGCGTGGTACTGACAAGGAGCATTGGACGGTCTGACGTCCAGTTCTATAGATTATTAACAATGTTGCAGAAAAATCGAATAACTTGTCCAATCTACTAACCTAACGCAGCTAAAATATTAATGACCATCCCTATTGTGTAAGGGAAAAAATACAGAACTTAATGGGAAGCTTTTAGAAACATTTAGGAAATGTTTATCACTCCCAGGTGTCTTTTAAAGATCCATTTGTGTGTTTTATTTTGTGTGTTTTCTGTGAGTTATTATCCTGCTCAGTTGTATAATGTAGCCTTACATCAGGAGGACAGGCAAGCTCCAGGCTAAGATCAATAGGCTGGAGAAATAAAATCCCTTCATTGTTAAATTGCTGTTCCAAATAGAAGGAAGCGAAATCTGAGGTTTGTTATTTGTTTGCAAGTTTCCAATCTTGGCTGGAGACTTGATTTGCAAAAAGAGTTTAATTACTGGTAGAGTTTGGCACCGCGGGGTTCCGGTATAAAGTATTTGCTCAGGGCTTTGGCCCGACAATAGTTTGAGTTTAAAATAAAACAAAGGGGCTTTATCTTAGGGGTTAGCTGCTTTTGATCTAATTTGCACACACCAATCATTTCATAGAAGGAAGCAAGCGGCCCTGATATACCAGCAATAGCTTGCAGTCTCCGTTATTTATGTTAACTTAAGGGGCGATTCTGTTGGATCTGTACAGCAGTTCCCAAGGCCGATGAACATTGGCCTCTTGTAGTCAAGTACAGAGAGTCGGCCATGGTCTAGGGAAATGTGTCCCGAACTGTCTCCCTATCCTTTATATACTTTATATAGGGAGAACGCACGGAATTCTGTCTGTCGTCTTTTAAAGATCATTAAAGTTTGTACCCAGCTTTACACTGCCGATGAACGAGCGGGAGATCAACGGCCATTTTGGGTGATAATCACACATGTGTGGCCTTTGTTTGGTGTCGTTCACTACAAATTAATGAACAACCCATGGCCAAGTTGGCCTTTAATCGCCCCCTCGTCCATCGGGTATCATGTTTGCCATCGAGCATGTGTTAGGGGCTTTATACTTTCATATAGAATTTCTTTGTGTCCTTCAGGGCTCTGGGAACGAAGTCCCATTTGCTGTATTATTCTTATCTGTAAGCTGATAATTACACTGAACAATCCTGCAGGATTCACAGGTTAAATGGATCATTTCTAGGTAAGGCTGTGCACACGTAAGCAGATTTTTTTAGTCGCCCCTAAACTGCTTTTTTTGCTGCCAGTTGTGCCCGATGTTGGGACATCACGGCCAGTTGTGCCCGATGTTGGGACATCACAGCAGTTGTGCCCCGATGTTGGGACATACAGGCCAGGTGTGCGATGTTGGGACATCACAGCCAGTGTGCCCGATGTTGGGACGTCACGGAGCAGTGTGACCACCATGTGTGACTCACGGCCAGTGTGTGCCCGATTTGGGGACATTCACGGCCAGGTGCCCGATGTTGGGACATCACGCCAGGTTTGCCCGATGTTGGGACATAAAGCCAGTGTGCAGATGTGGGACTCACGGCCAGGTTTTCCGAGTTAGGGACATCACGGCCAGGTTTTCCACGATGTTGGGACTTCACGGCCAGGTTTTCAATCCCGATGTTGGGACATCACGGCCAGTTGTGCCCGATGTTGGGACCTCACGGCCAGGTTGTGGCACAGATGTAGGGACATCACGGCCAGTTCCCGATGTGGGACATCACGGCAGTTTGCCCGGAGGTTGGGACATCACGGCAGTTGTGCCCGACTGTGGGGTATCTCAGGCCAGGTGCCGAGTTGGGACTTCACGCCAGGTGATGTGGGACTCCGGCCATGCCCATGTTGCGGACTTCACAGGCCAGGTTTGACCCGATGTGGGAAACACACGGCCAGTTGTGCCCGATGTTGGGACATCACGGCCAGTTGTGCCCGATGTTGGGACATCACGGCCAGTTGTGCCCGATGTTGGGACATCACGGCCAGTTGTGCCCGATGTTGGGACATCACGGCCAGGTTTGCCCGATGTTGGGACTTCACGGCCAGGTTTGCCCGTTGTTGGGACATCACGGCCAGTTGTGCCCAATGTTGGGACATCACGGCCAGTTGTGCGGCCCCCTATGGCAAACTGATGGCCGCAGATTCTTTTAATATTTTTTTTACCATTTCTGAATGGCCCTAGATGTAACATCAGGATTAGAACCCACAGGGGTTGTTCAGCCATTTGATCGATTTCTAATCAGTATTAAGCGAGACACACACGTGATCTAATTATCATTCTAATGACTACCTATCCGGTAACCAGCACGGTATATGGTATAGATATATCTATATATGATACAAAATCTACCCTACATCCTTACCAGCTGGTAACCAGCACCAGTATATGATATCTAATATCTAATATGATAAATTACCCTTACATCCTACGATCGGTAAACCAGCACAGATATATATCTATATATCTATATATGATAATCTACCCTTACATTCCACCTATCCGGTAACCAGAAAAGTATATTGATCTATATATGATAAATCTACCCTTAAATTCCTACCATATCTGGTAACCAGCACAGTAGATGGTAATATATACTATATATGAAAAGCTACCCTTACATCATACCTCTCTGGTAACCAGCACATGATATGGTATCTATATATCTATAGATGATAAATCTACCCTGATCTACCTATCTGGTACCAGCACAGTATATGTATCTATGATCTATATATTGATAAATCTACACTTACAATCCTACCTATCGGTAAACAGCACGTATATAAGTATTCGATATATTATAGAGATAAATACCTTACATCCGACCTAGCCGGGTAACCAGCCACAGTATATGGTATCTCTATATCTATTATATGATAAATCTACCCTTACATCCTACCATCTGGTAACCAAGCACCGTCTTGGTATATATATATCTATATATGATTAAAATCTACCTTACATCCTACCTAATCCGGTAACCAGCACGGTATTATGGTATCTATTTATCTACTAGATGATAACTCTACACTTACATGCCCTACCTACGGTAACCCGCACGGTATATGATATCTATATATTTATATGAAAATCTACCCTTAAATCCTACTATCCGTAACCCGAACGGTATATGGGATATATATATCTATTATATGATAAATCTTACCCTTACATCCTACCTATCTGTAACACAGCACAGTATTGATATCATATATCTATATATGATAAATCTACCCTTAAATCCTACCTATCCGGAAACCAGCACAGTAATGATATCACTAGATATATATGATAAATTACCCTTAAATCGAACCTACGGCCGGTAACCAAGCACGGTGAATGGGATATTAATATCTATATAATGATAAATCTACCCTTACATCCTACCTTATCCGCTAACAGCACGGTATATGGGTTATATATATCTAATAGATAAATCTACCCTTACATTACGTATCGGTAACCAGCAACAGTATATGTATATATATATCTATATATGATATAATTCCTTACATCCTACTACGGTAACCAGCACAGTAATGATATCTATATTCTATAATGATAAATCTACCCTTACACTCCTACTATCCGGTAACGCACAGTGTATGGTTATATATATCTATTATATGATAAATCTACCCTTACATCCACCTATCTGGTACCAAGACAGTTATATGGTATCTATATATGATAAATCTACCTTAACATCCTACGATCCGTAACCAGCCCTGTATATGATATCATTATATACTATATATGATAAATCTACCCTTACAATCCTACATCTATCTGGTAAACCAGACAGTATATGGTATCTATATATTATATATGATAAAATCTACCTACTCTACCTATCCGGTAACACAGCACCAGTATGAGGCATATTATATCTCTATTATGATAAATCTATCCCTTACATTCTACCTATCGGTACACCAGCACAGTATATGGGTATCATTCTATATATGATAAATCTACCCTTACATCCTATACCTAATCCATTAACCCAGCACGTAGTATGTATCTATATATTATATATGATAAAGCTTATCCGTACATCCTACCTATTGGTAACCAGACAGATAGGATCGTTAGTATCTATATATGATTAAAATCTACCCTTCATCATCCTACCTATCCGAGTAACCGGCAGTATATTGTTATCTATATATCGATAATGATAAATATACCACTTACATCTAGCTACCTATCTGGTAACCGCACAGTATATGGATCTATAGATCTAGTATCAATGATAAATCTACCCTAACATCCTACCTATCGGTAACCAGCACAGGATATGGTATCTATATATCTTATATGATAAATCTACCTTTACATCCTACCTATCGGTAACCAGCACAGTATATGGAATCTTATTCTATATATGATAAATCTACCTTATACCTATCCATCAACCGCTAACTGTAAGTCACGAGATATTATCTATATATCTATAGATAAAATACTACCCTTACATCCTACTATCTCGGTAAACCAGCACAGTATAGGTATCTATATATCTATATATTGATAATCTACCCCTTACATCTACTATTGGTAACCAGCACAGGATATGGTTTCTATATCTATATGATAATCTACCTACTATCCTACTATCGGTAACCCACAGTATATGGTATCTATATATCATTATTATATAAATCTACCCTTTACATCCTACCTATATCGGTACCACCGCACAGTATATGGTACTATTATCGGATGATTGAATACCTATTATATAGTGGCAGAGATCATACTATTAATCCTTATCATCCTACTATCGGTAACAACACAGTATATGACTCTATAGTATCTATTATGATAAATCTTACCTTACATCCTACTATCCGGTAACCATGCAAGTATATGGTATCTATATCATATATATGACTAATCTACCCTTACATCCTACCTAGTCTGTAACCACACAGTATATTGGTATATATATCTATATATATAAATTATACCACTTACATTGCCTAACCTATCGGTAACACAACAGTATATGTGTTCTATATATATATATATGATAAATCGCCCGTACATCCTACCTTATCGGTAACGCACAGTTATACGTATCTAATATCTATATAGATAAAATTACCTTACATCCTACCTATCCGGTAACCAGCACAGTATATGGTATCTATATATCTATATATGATAAATCTACCCTTACATCCTACCTATCGGTAACCAGCACAGGATATGGATTATCTATATAACATTAATATATAACCTACATCTCCATCCGGACCCGTATTACATCTCTTGACTACCTGCATCATCCGGTAACCAGCACAGATATAGGTATCTAGATATCTAATATGATAAATCTACACCACATCCTACCTATCGGTAACAGCACAGTATACGGTATCTATATACTATTAATGTAAACTCTTACCCTGTACCATCCGAACCTATCGGTAACCAGCACAAGTATAGTGATACTATTATATTAGTATAATAAATTACCGAACTTACATCCTAACTATCCGGTAACCAGCACAGTCATACGTATCTATAGTATCTTAATTGATAAATCTACCCTTACATCCTTACCCTATCCTTGGTAACCAGCACATATAGATATCATGAATCTATATATGATTAAAATTACCTTAACATACCTACTCGGTAACCCGCACATATACGTATCTCATATATCTATATATGATAAATCTACCCTAACATTCCGACCTATCCGGAACCAGCACGTATAAGTGTATCATATATCTATATATGATAAATCTAACCCTGTACATCTACCTATCCGGTAACCAAGCACAGTATCTGCATATCTATATATCATATATATGATAAATCTACCTTACATCTACCTATCGGGTAACCAGCATACAGATATCTCTATATCTATAGTGATAAATCTACCCTTACATCCTACCTATCCGGTAAACAGCACAGATATCGGTATCTATATATCTATATATGAAAACTACCCTATCTATCTACCTATCCGGTAACCAGCACAGTTACGGTATCTATATATCTTATATGATAAATTACCTTACATCTACACTATCCGGTAACAGCACAGTATATGATACTATTTACTAGATCCTCCTCATCCTATTAACGAACATATTACGTATTATATGCTAAATTACCCTTACACCATGACCGTATCCGGTAACCAGCACCGTATACGATATCTATATACATGATATATGATAAATCTACCTTAACCTACCCTATCGGTAAACCAGCCACAGTATATGGTTATCTATAATCTATATATGTAAACCTTACCCTTACATCCTACCTATCGGTAACAAGCACAGTATACTGGTATCTATATATCTATATATGATAATCTACCTCTTACTCCTACCGATCCGGTAACCAGCACAAGTATAGGATATCATATATTATATATGATAATCTACCCTTAATCCTACCTATCCGTAACCCAGCAACAGTTATGGTATCTATATATCTATATATGATAAATCTACCCTTAACATCCTACCTATCGAGTAACCAGCCAGTATATGGATATTATAATCTAATATGATAAATCTACCACTTACATCCTACCATCCGGTAAACCAGCCATCAGTATATGGTAGCTATATATCTATATAGTAAAATCTACCCTTAAATCCTACCTATCCGGTAACCGCCAGTGATATATGGTATCTGATTATGATCTATATATGTAAAATCTACCTACATCCTACCTATCACGGTAACCAGACAGTATATGATATCTATATATTCTAATATGATAAATCAACTTCACATCCTATCCAGGTAACCAGCACAGTAATATGGTGATCTATTATCTATATATGAAATCATACCTTAATCTACCTATCCGGTAACCAGCCAAATGTATTATGGTATCCTATATATCATATATATGATAATCTACCCTTACATCCCTACCTATACGGTAACCAGCACCAAGTTATGATTATATAATCTATATTATGATTAAATCTACACCTACATCCTACTATATGGTAACCATCATAGGGTATATATAGTATATATATGATTACATCTACCTTCAATCCTACCTATCCGGTAAACCAGCCACAGCAGTATTATGGTATCTATATATCTTATAATGAGAAATCTTAACCTATTACATCTACCTATCCGGTAACCAGCACAGTAGATGATATCTGATGATATCTATATATGCTAAATCTACCCTACTATCCTACCTATATGGTAACCAGCACAGTACTATGGTATCATTTATTATAATGATAAATCTACCCGGTAATCACCTATCCGGTACAGCACAGTATATGGTATCTATTATTCATGATATGATAAATCTCCCTACATCCATACTATCCGGGTAACCAGCCCAGTATATGATATCTATAGATCTATATATGATAAATCTACCCTTACATCCTACCTATCGTAACCAGCACAGCGTATAGGGTATCTTTTATTATTTCTATATATGATAAATTACCTACATGCCTACTATCCGGTACCAGCACAGATCTATGGTAAACTATATATCTATTATATGAAAATTACACCTAATCCCTACCTATCTCGGTAACAGCACCCATATATGGATCGTATATATATATATGGATAAATCTACTCTTAATCCTACCTATCAGTAACCAGCACAGTATTATGGTATTATATATATCTTATATGATAAATTACCCTTAACATCTAACTAGTCGGTAACCCAGCACAGATATGATCATATATATTTTATGATAAATCTACCCTTAACATCCTACATATCGGTAACACAGCACGATATGATGATCTATATATCATATATGAAAATCTATCCTACATTCCTACCTATCCGGAACCAGCCACAGTATATGGATTCTATTATATCTATATATATGGATAAATCTACCCTTACATCCTACCTATCCGGTACCCCACAGAACAGTATACGGTATCTATATATATCTATATATGAAAATCTAACCTTACATCCTACCTATCGGTAAACCAGCACATGTATGGGTATCTATATATCTATAATGATAAATCTACCCTACATCCTACCTACACGGTACCAGCACAGTATACGGATTAATATTATTTACTTACTTATATCAGTCAAGTTATGATAATAATCTAAATTCACCCTAATCCTTACCATCCAGGTAACCAGCAGCAGTATACTGATATCTATATATCTATATATGACTAATCTATACCCTACATCCTACCTATACGGTAACCGCACAGTAATGGTATCTATAAATCTATATATGATAAAATTACCCTTACATCTCCTACCTATCGGGTGAACCAGGCACAGTATACGGTAACTATAATTCATATAGATAAAGTCTACCCTTACATCCTACCTATCCGGTAACCGCACAGTATATATTCTAATATCTATATATGATAAACACCCTTACAGCTCCAAATCAGGTAACCAGCAACAGATATGGTATCTAGATATCTATCATATGATAAATCTAGACCTTACATCCACCTATCCGGTAACCAGCACAGTATATGGGTATCTATATATCTATAGATGATAAATCTACCCTTACATCTACCTACCGGTAACCCGCACAGATATGGATATCTAATATCGATATGTAAATCTACCCACATCCTACTACCGGTAACCAGCACAGTATATGATATCTATATATCTATTGTATTATGATTAAATCTACCTCTTACATCCTACCTATCGGTAACACAGCCACAGTATATGGATCTATAGATCTCGATATATGAGAAATCTACCTTAACATCCTACCTATCGGTAACCAGCACAGTCTATGGTTATCTATATACTATATATGATAAATCTACCTTACATCCTACCTACCAGTAACCAGCACAGTATATGGTATATAATATCGAGATTATGATAAATCTACCTACATCCTACCTATCCGGTAAACAGACAGTATATGGTATATCTATATATCTTATATATAAATATTACCTTACATCTAACTATCCGTGAACCAGCACAGTATATGTATCTTATATCTATTAATGATAAATTACCCTTACATCCTACCTACTATGGGTAACAGCACAGTTGGGGGTGGTGGTATCTATATATCTAATATGATAAACTACTACACCTACTATTCCAGTCCACACGTAATCTACTATCTGAAACTACACCGACCTATGGAACAGCAAAGTATATGGTATATATATATACCTCATATATGATAAATCTACCCTACATCCTACCTATCCCGGAACCAGCACAGTATATGGTATCTATCTATTATATATGAGTAAATCTACCCTAACATCTACCATATCCGGTAACACAGCCAGTGGATATGGGTATCTATCAAATGATAAATCTACCCTTAACATCCCTACTATCTATGTAACCAGCACAGTATATGGCTAATATATCATATATATGATTAAATACTACCTACTCTACCTATCCTGGTTAACCCAGCACAGTTATATGGGATGCTATATCTATTATATGATAAATCTTACCATTACAGCCTACCTATCTGGTATACCAGCACCAGTCTATAGATATCTATATATCTAAATGAAATCTACCCCTACATCTCTACCTATCGGCGTAACCAGCATGTAATGGTATTATATATCTATAATATGTTAAAATCTACCCTACATCCTACCTATCTGGTAACCAGCACCAGTATATGTATATATATATCTATATGATAAATCTACCCTTACTCTACCATCTGGTAACAGCACGTATATGAGTATCATATATATCTTTATATATGAGAGTAATCTACCCTGTACATCTACCTATCGGTAAACCAGCACCAGTATATGTAATCTATATAATCTATATATGATAAATTACCTTACAATCCACTGATCCGGTAACCGCACGGTATATGGTATCTATATATCTATATATGATAAATACCACTACATTCACCTATCCGGTAACCAAGCAGGTATATGGTATATATATACTATAATATGATAAATCTACCTTGACATCCACCTATCTGGTAACCAGACACAGTATATGATGTAATCTATATATCTTATATGATAAATCGTACGCATACATGCCTACATATCGGTAACACGAATATGAACTCATTATTAATACCTTATTCATCATACAGATTAGGTATAATATATCTATATATGATAAATCGTACCTTACATCCTTACCTATCTGGTAACCAGCACAGTAGATGTGTATCTAAATCGTAGTTAGATAATCTACCCTTAATTCCTACCTATACCGGTAACCAGACACAGTATATGATCATATATATATCTCTATATGATAAATATACCTACCGATCCTGACCTATTGCGGTAACCAGCACAGTATGGGTAATATAATGATAAATCTACCCTTAATCCTGACCTGATCCGGTAACACGCACAGTGTATGGTATATGATAATCATATATGATAAAAGTCTATCCTTTACATCCTACCTATCGGTAACAGCACAGTATTATGGTATATCATATAGTGATGAAGCGACCCTTAATCCTACCTATCGGTAACCAGCACATATATGTATCTAATGACTTATATGATAACATCTTACCTACATCCTACACTATCAGTGGTAACCAGCAACAGTATATGGTATCTTATAGTATTCCTACACCTATCTTAAAGATGATATGATAAATTATAAATCTACCCTTACATCCTACCTATCCGGTAACCAGCACAGTCTATGGTAGCTATAATTATATATGATAAATCTACCCACATGCCTACCTATCCGGTAACCAGCCACAGTATTATGGTATCATCTACTATAGATAAATCTACCTTACATCCTACCATATCGGTAACCAGCACGTTATGATGGATTATATGATCTGAATATTGATAAATCTTATAACCTCGTTACATCAACTATCCGGTAACCAGCACAGTAGATATGAGTATTCTATATATCTAATATGAGAAATCTACCCTTACATCATACCTATCCGGTAACCAGCAACGTATGATGGTATCTATATATATTATATATGATGAAAATCTACCCTTGACATCCTCCCTATCGGTGGTAACCCAGCACAGTATATGGTAATCTAGATATCAGATACTATGATAATTGACTTAAACTATCCTTGAATCACCATCGTAACCGAACAAGTAATGGTATCTATATATCTTTATGATTAAATCTACCCTTACAATCCTACCGTATCCGGTACCAGTCACAGGATATGGTATTATATCTATATATGATAAATTAACCCTTCATCTACCTATCCTGGTAACCATCGCACAGTATATGGTATCTGATATAATGATATAGATGAAATCTACCCTTACATCCTACCTACTGCGTAACCAGACACCGATTGGTATCTATATATCTATATGATAAACTACCCTACATCCTACCTATCGGTAAACAGCACTATATTAAATCTACTATATCATGATATGATAAATCTACCCTACATCATACCTATCCGGAACCCAGCACAGTATATGATATTGATATGATCTATGTTGATAAATCCTTAACCGATCATCCTACCTATCGGTGAACCAGCCACAGATACGGTATCTATATTCTTATTGATATAATTACCTTACTCCTAACCTATCGGTAACCAGACACGTATTAGTATCTATATACTATATAGTGATAAATCTCACCTTTACACCTACCTAATCGGGTAACCAGCACAGATATGGTATTTTCTAAACTACCGTTAATCTATATCTGAGTAAGAAAACTAGTATCCTATTGATAAATCTACTACATCATACCTATCCGGTAACCAGCACAGTACTAGATATCTAGAGATCTATATATGATGAAAATCTACCCCTTACATCCACCTATCCGGTAACCCGCACCCAGTATATGGTATCTATATACTTTATATGATAACATCTACCTCTTACATCCTACCTAAATCGGTAAACCAGCACAGTATATGAATCTATATATTATAATGATTAACATATACCCTACATCCATACCTATCCGTAACCAGGCACAGTATAGATATATATATTATCTATGATGTGATGAAATCTACCCTGTAAATTCCTACCTATCCGGTACCAGTGCTACTTGTGACGGTATCTATATACTATATATGATAAATCTAACCTTACATCCTACCTATTGGTGAACCAGCAAAAGTTAGACGGTATCTATATATCTTATATGATAAATCTACCTCCCTTACATGCCTACTATCCGGTACCGCACAGTATATGATATCTATATACCTCTATGATAAAATACCCTACATCCACTATCCGGTAACCAGCACAGTATATGGTACTATATATTATATATGATAAATCTACCCTTACATCTTACCATCCGGTAACCAGCACAGATATGGATCTTATAGTCTATATATGATACAAATCACCTTACATTGTCCTACATATCGGTAACCAGACAAGTATATGGATCTACTATATCTATAGATGATTAAATTACCCTTACATTCCTACCTATACGGTAACCAGCACAGTATATGGGTTTATCTATATATCTATATATGATAAATCTACCCTTAATCCTACCTATCTGGTAACAGCACAGTATATGGTATCTAATATATCTATATATGATAAATTTCTACCCTTACATTCGACTATCCGGTACACAGACAGTATATGATTATCTATATATTATATATGATAAATCTACCTTACATCTACCGATATGGTAACCAGCACGTAATGGTATTCTATATATCTATATATGATAAGATCTACCCTTACATCCTACCTATCCGGTAACACCCAGACCACCCCATATATGATATCTGATATCTAATATGATAAAATCTACCCTACATCCTACCTATCGGTAACACAGCACAGTATATGGTATTATATCTACTTATGATAAATACACCCATTACATACCAACCTATCAGGAACAGCAACAGTGATATGATGATCTCATATATCTATCTATGAGGTAAATCGACCCTTTACATCCTACTATCCGGTAACCAAGCCACAGTATATGGTATTAGTATAGATAGTATATGATAAATCTACCCTTACATCCTACCTATCCGTAACCAGCACAGTTATGGTATTCTATATACTATATATGATAAATCTACCCTGACATCCACCTATCCGGTAACAGCACAGATATGATATCTATATACTAATATTGATAAATCTACCTTACATCCTACATATCCGTGTAACCAGCAACAGTATATGGGATCTATATATGATATATGATAAATCTACCTTACATCCTACCTATCCGGAAACCAGCACCCCAGATATGTATCTATATATCTATATAGCATAAAATCTACCCTGTACTCCAACCTGATGTACCAGCACAGAGTCTAGTGTACTAATATTGATAAATCTACCTTTACATCCTACCTATCCGGTAACCGCACAGTATATGGTATCTCTAATTCTCTATATATGATAAATCCTACCCTACCATCCTACCTATCCGGGTAACCAGCAACAGTATATGATACTCTATATATCTAGTATATGCTTTAAAATCTACCCTTACATCCTACCTATCCGGAAAACCGGCACAGTTATGGTTCTATATATCTTATATGATAAATCTACCCTTAATCTACCATCTGGTAACCAGCACGTAGGTATCTATAATATCTATATATGATAAATCTACCCGTACATCCTAACTACTCTGGTAACCAGCACACCGTATGGTATCTATAATCTATAATGATAAATCTACACCTTGACATCACTACCTATCCGGTAAACACGCACAGTGTATCGGTATCTAATATCTATATAGATAAATACTACCCTTACATTCCTACCTATCCGCGTAACGCACAGAGGATATGGATCTACATATATATATATGATAAAATCTACCCCCTACATCCTACTATACCGGTAACCAGAACAGTATATTGGTATCATATGATATACTTATGATAAATCTTACCCTACCATCCTACCTATCGGTAACCAGCCACAGGATAATGGTATCTAAGATATTATATATGATAAAATCTACCCGTAACATCCCCCCCATTTCCGGTAAACCAGCACAGTATATGATGATTATTATATCTATATATGTGATAATCTCACCTTACATCGTACCATCCGGTGAACCCAGCCACAGGTATATGGTTATATATATATCTTATATGATAAATCTACCCTTAACATCAGACCCTTATCCGGTAACCAGCACAGTATATGAGATCTAGATATCTGAGATATGATAAATCGACCTTACATCATACCTATCCGGTACCACACAGTATACGGTATTATATATCTATAGTGATAAATCTACCCTTCAATCTACCTATCCGGTAAAGCGCACAGTATACGGTATATATATATCTAGATGATAAAATCTCACCCTACCCCTACCTATCCGGGTAACCAGCACAGCTACGGTATTCTATTATATGGTAAATAGACCCTTACATCCTACTATCGGTACAGCACAGTCTACGATAGTCTAGTAATCTATATATGATAAATCTACCTTACACCTACCTATCCGGTAAACCAGCACAGTAGTATATGTATCTATATATCTATATGAGTAACATCTACCCTATACATCCGTACCTAATCCGGTAACCAGACAGGTATATGGTATCTATATATCTTATTGGGATCAAATCTACCCTACATGTCCTCCATCCGTAACAGCCAGATAGTGGTAATTCTATTATGTATATGGATATGAAATCTACCCTTACATCCTACCTAGTCCGGTAACAGCACAGTATATGGTATCTTATATCTATATATGATAAATCTACCCGTTACATCTCTAACCTATCCGTGTAACCAGCACAGTATATGATATCGTTATATCTATATATGATAAATCTACACCTTAACATCCTACCTATCAGGATAACCACACAGTATATGGTATCTATATAGTCTAGTATTATGATAAATCTACCTTACATCTACTAGCCGGTAACCAGCACAAGATAATGTACTCATTATATCTATATATGATAAATCTACCCTTTACACCTACCCTATCGGTAACCAGCACAGTATATATATCTATATATCTATATATGATAAATCTACCCTTACATCCTACTATCTGGTATACGAAGCGCACAGTATATGTATCTATATAGATAAATCTACCATTAATCCGTACCGATCCGGGTAACCAGCCACAGTATATGGTACGATATACTAATATATGAAAACTCTACCCTTTACATTCCCTACCTATCCGTAACCAGCCACAGTAAGATATCTATATATTATATATGATAAATCATACCCTTACATCCTACCATCTGGTAACCAGCACAGTATATTGGTATCTATATATCTATATATGATAAACTGACCCTATACATCCTACACTATCCTCGTAACCAGCACAGTATCATGGTATTCTATATATCTATTATGAAAATCTACCCTAATCCTACCTATCTGGTACCCAGACACAGATATGGATACTATATATCTATATATGATAAATCTACCCTACAATCCTACCTATCCAGAAAACCAGCCAACGTATAGGGTATCTAGTATATATATATATGATCAATCTACCTTACATCCTACCCTATCCCGGTAACCGCCACAGTTATATGGATCTATATATCTATATATGATGAAATCTACCATTACAGTCCTACCTTCCGGTAACCAGCACAGTATATGATATCATATACTAGTAATATGATAAATCGATCCTTACATCCTACCATCCGGTAACCAGCACCAGTATATGATTATATATATATTATATGATAAGTTATACCCTTAACATCCTACCTACCGGTAACCAGCACAGTACTGGTACTATTATATCTATATATGATAAATTACCCTTACATCCTTACCTATCCGGTAACACAGCACCAGGGTATGGTATTATATAGCTATATTGATAAATACTACCCTACATCTACCATCCGGTAACCAGCACAGTATATGGTATCTATATGGATAATTACATGATAAATCTACCTTACATCCACCTATCCGGAACCAGACAAGTATATGGTATCATATATCATATAGATGGATAAATCTACCCTTACATCCTACGATACGGTAACCAGCACAGTATATGGTATCTATATATCTATGATATGTAAATCTTACCCTTACTCTACCTGATCACGGTAGAACCACGCACAGTATATGATATACTATGGATGTCTATATATGTAAATATACCCTTACATCCTACCTATACGGTTAAACCAGCACAGTATATGGTATCTATAGTATCGTATATATGATAAATCTACCCTTACATCATACCTATTCCGGGGTAACTCGCACAGTATATGAATCATATATCTATATATGATAAATTACCCTTACATATCATACCTATCCGGTAACCAGCACAGTATACGATATTTATATATCTATATGTGATAAATCTACCCGTGACCATCCTCACCATAGCGGTAACCGCACAGTATACTGGTTACTATATATCTATAATGAGTAAATCTACCACGTACATACCACATCCGGTAAAACCCGCACGTATACGGTACTATCTATGAGTAAATCTACCCTTAAATCCTATATCCGGTAACCAGCACAGTATACGTAATTACTATATCATATATGATAAATCTACCTTACATCTACCTATCGGAACCGCACCGTCTATGGTAGTCTTAATCTATATATGATAATCTACCCGTAATCCTATACCTATCCGGGAACCAGCACAAGTATATGTTGGGTATCTATATATCGTTATGATAAAATCACCCTTACAGCCTACCATCCATGTAACCAGGCACAGTATATGGTAATCTATATATCTATATATGATAAATCTACCCTACATTCCTACTATCAGGTAACCAGCCAGTATATGTTAGTCTATATATCTAATATGATAAATCTACCCTTACATCCTAACTATTCAGGTAACCCAGCAACAGATTATGATATCTATATGATTCTATTATATGATAAATTACCCTACATCCTACCCCCTACCTATCGGTAACCAGCCACAGTATTGGTATTCTATATTATAAATGATAAATCTACCTTACATCATACCTATCGCGTATAACCAGACACAGTATTATGGTATCTATATATCTATATGATGATAAATCTACCCTTACATCCTACATCCGGTAACCAGCACAGGATATTGATATCTATATATCTATATATGATTAAATCTACCTTACATCCTACCTATCCTGGTAAACAGACACAGTATATGGATCTATATATCTATATTGATAAATCTACCCGACATCCGTAACCTACGCGTGAACCCAGCACATTATATGTATCTATATATCTATATATGATTAATCTTACCCTTACAGCCTACCTATCTGTGAACCAGCACAGTATTATGGTATCTATATATGAATTATCTACCCTTAACATCTAACTATCCGGTAACAGCACAGTAATGGATATATAATCTATTATGATAAATCTAACCTGTAAATCATACCTATCCGGTAACCAGCACAGTATCTGATATCTATTATCTAGAGATGATAATCTACCCTTACATCCACCTAATCTTGGTAACCAGAACAGATATGGTTATCTATATATCTATAATGATAAATCTACGCTTACATCCTACCTTATCGGTAACCAGCAACAGGTATCGTTATTATATATGTCTATATATGATCAAATCTACACTTACATCCTACCTATCATGGAACCAGCACAGTAATTTGGTATCTAGTATATCTATATATGATAAACGTACCTTAACATCTACCATCCAGTAACCAGCCAGTAATGGTATCTATAACTATATAGATAAATCTACCTTACTCCTACCTATCTGGTAACCAAGCACAGTATATGGTATCTATATATCTATAGATGATAAACTACCCTTAATCTTCATTCACCTTGATTACTCCCACCTTGCTCCTATCTGGTAAACCCGCACAGTTATTGAATCTCATATATCTATATATGTTAAACTATCCTTACATTCCTACCTAACGGTTAACCAGCCAGTATATGATATTATATATCTATATATGATAAACTACCCTTACATCCAACCTATCGGTGAACCAGCAAGTATATTGTATCTATATATCTATAATGATAAATCTACCCTACATTCCTTACCTATCCGGTAACAGCCACAGTGATATGGTATCTATAATATCTAGATATGTATAAATCTACCATTAACATCCTACCTATCTGTAACCAGCACATAGTATATGTACGTATAATAGATATATAGAGATATGATAAGACAATCTTATATCCTACCGCCATATAGATATATGATTATATATGATAAATCTGACCCTACATCCTACTATCGGTAACCAGCAACAGTATATGGGATCTATATCTATATATGAAAATTCTACCCTTACACATACCTATTCGGTAACCAGCACAGTATATGGTATCTATATATTTATATATGATAAATTTACCCTTACATCCTTACCTATATCTCGGAGAACCAGACAGTATTATGGTATCTATATTATCTAGATATGATAAATCTACCCTTAACACTACCTACTCGGTTAACACCAGCAACAGTATATGAGTATTATATATTATATATGATAAATCTACCCCTTACATCCTACCTATCCGGTAACCAGCACAGTATATGATATTATATATTTATATATGAAAAATCTACCCTTACAGCCCTACTATCGGTGTAACCAGCAACTAGTATGATGGTTATCTATATATCTATATGATCAAACTCCCTACATCCTACCATATGGTAACCAGCACAGTATATGTATCTATATACTATGATTAGAGTAAATGCTACCCTACATCCTCCACTATCCGGTAACACAGCACAAGTAATGGTATCTATATATCTATATTGATAAATCTACCCTACATGCCCAACTATACGGTAAAACCAGCACATCTAGTATATGATAATCTATATATCTATATGATAATCTACCCTTACATCCTACCTATCCGGTAACCAGCCAGTATATGATATCTATAATCTCATATATGATAAATCATCCATACATCCCTTACCTATCCTGTAACCAGCACCGTATATGATATATATAATCTATATATTGAAGAATCTTATCCTTACATCTCGCTATACGGTAACCGCCCCCCCACAGATATGATATCATATATATCTATATATGCTAAATACTACCATTAACATCCTACCTATACGTAAACCAGGCACAGTATATGGTATCTAATGATCTTATATGATACAATCTACCCTGACATCCTACTATCGGTAAACCGCACAGTTATGGTATTATATATCTATATATGATAAATCTAACATTACATCCTAACCATACGGTAAACCTAGCACAGGTATATGGTATCATAGATTTTAATATGATTAAATCACCCTTACATCTACCTATCTAGGTAACCAGCACAGTAATGGTCTATATACTCTATATATGAAATCTACCTTTACATCTACATCATACACCAGTTGATCTAGACTAATATGAACACCCTGACCCTACCTATCGGTAACCAGCACAGTGTTGGCTATATACTCTATATGATGATAATCTACCCCTTACACATACCTATCGGTAACCAGCCCACAGTATATGATATGATATATATCGTATATGATAAATCTACCCATTACATCCTACCTATCCGGAGAACCAGCACAGTAGTATCTATGCTATATACTATGATATGATAATCTACCCTTACATCTACCACCGGTAACCAGCACAGTAATGATATCTGATAATATTCAATAATATGATAATCTACCCTTACACCATACCTATCCGTGGTAACACAGCACAGATAGGTATTAATATATCATATTATATGATAAATCACCCTTAAAATCCTACCTATCCGGTAACCAGCACAGTATATGGTTATCGATAATCTAATCTGATAAATATTACCTTGACATCCTACCTATCTGTTAAACCAGACACAGTATATGGTGTATCTATATATCTAATATGATATCACCCTTACATCCTACTATACGTAACAGACACAGTTATGGTATTCTATATATCTATATATGATAAATTACCCTTACACTCCTAGCCATCCGATAACCAGCACAGTATATGGTTCTATTATCATATATGATACATCTACCCTTAACATCCTTAACCTATCCGGTAACCGCCAGTATATGATGTATATATATATCTATATATGATAAATCTACCCTTACAACTACCTATCCGGAACCAGCACAGAATGATATTATATATCTATATATTGATAAATTACCCTTACCATCCTACCTCATCCGAGTAACCAGCACAGTATATGGTATCTATTATATCTATATAGATAAATCTACCTTAACTACACTATCACGGTGTAACCAGCCAGTATTATGGTTATTATATAATCTATATAATATTGCGCTAGATGCGCATGCACAATAGAAGACAAGGTCGTCGGGACTGTCAGACCAGGCGGGGGGGAGCGGAGCGACGAGGGGTACGGTAGTTTTTACCTTCTCCCTGGCTCCGTTTTGGTTCTATGAAGAAGGAAGGTAGACACCGCTCTTACCTCCCCGTCTTCACATAAGACTGTATCCCAAAACCTTGATAGATGAGGGAGATACCCTTTAGAGGGTTATGCAAAACATGAGTTGAGTCTTTGGGGCTCCTGTATATTTTGCCTTGCCCCCCCCAGACTTAATTGTTCTGCGTTTATATCACACACCCCTCACCCCAATGTCAAGTCTCACTTTTTTTTAAATTTATGATTTCGTCCTGTGGGGTCAGTCCCGAGATATGCCGATGATTACTTAACACTGTTGAATTATAATGCTGGATTTACCTATTATGTTGGTTTTATTATTATTATGATATGGCAGTTTTATTAGATTATTAGGTTTATTTATTATGGTTATATGGGGTGATATTTATTTAGGGTTATGGTGATTTACTCCTTGCGTTTGCCTGGTAACAAGCTAAGGCTCACCAGGTCCCGAGCCGAGTCCTGTGTCATTACTTTCTTTGAAACGCAAACAAGTTGTATAAGGAGGACCCAGGATTCTGTGGTCTTCCATTCTATGGGCTGTGATAATGACGATTGTGGTTCTAGATGGATGGACAATCCAGCTGTGGCAGGGGCAGGGGAATAGTTGTGTTATTGGTGGAGACAGTTAAGGGTGTCACAACAGTGGGAGGGTGAGAAGAAAAGAATGCGAGAGGAAAGGGATAAACACCCAAGGCTCACCAAGATTCTGTTCACACAAAGGAAGTGCATGGGGATAGCTGAATCAAGCCAGATAACCTCATGGTAACAATCACAATACACTGCAGGCCATGAGCTGTTGTGTACCTTAGATTTTGTGTGAGCATCTTCTGTTGCCAGTGTGTAGCTAAACATTGCTTCCTTAATCACAAAATATTGAGCAGTTTTGGATATGATTTAAAGATGCGACGCTAACACAGCAGATACCGGTTAGAGTGGTTGTGTGAGTGAACAGAAAGCTTGGACACACAAGGGAAATAAATGTTACACTGAATAAACATTGAGTGCTTTGTCGGGACCTTTTGCTCGTTGTAACAAATTTGTTGCTTTTGTTGAAATGTGGACAGTGAAGGGAGGATGATGGGATTGTGAACAGTGCTGGTAGCAGCAGGCGAAATGCGTGGTACTGACAAGGAGACATTGGACGGTCTGACGTCCAGTTCTAATAGATTTTAACAATGTTGCAGAGAAAAAATCGAATAACTTGTCCAATCTACTAACCATAACGCAGCTAAAATATTAATGACCATCCCTATTGTGAAGGGAAAAAAATACAGAACTTAATGGGAAGCTTTTAGAAACATTTAGGAAATGTTATCACTCCCAGGTGTCTTTAAAAGATCCAATTGTGTGTTTATTTTGTGGTTTCGGTGATGGATTACTCAGGCTCAGTTGTATAATGTAGCCTTACATCAGGAGGACAGGCAAGCTCCAGGCTAAGATCAATAGGCTGGAGAAATAAAATCCTTCATTGTTAAATTGCTGTCCAAATAGAAGGCAAGGCGGAAATGCTGATGTTTGTTATTTGTTGCAAGTTTCCAATCTTGGCTGGAAGACTTGATTGGCAAAAAGAGTTTCATACTGGCTGAGTTTGGCACCGCGGGGTTCCGGTATACAAAGTATTGCTCAGGGCTTGGCCACGACAATCAGTTTGAGTTTTAAAATAAAACAAAGGGGCTTTCTCTTCGGGGTTAGCTGCTTTTGATCTAATTTTGCACACACCAATCATTTCATTAGAAGGAAGCAATAAGCGGCCCTGATCTACCAGCAAATAGCGTTGCAGTCTCGTTATAGTTATGTTTAATTTTTAAAGGGGCCGATTGTTGGATCTGTACAGCAAGTTCCCAAGGCCGATGAACATTGGCCTCTTGTAGTCAAGTACAGAGAGTCGGCATGGTCTAGGGAAATGTGTCCCGAACTGTCTCCCTATCCTTTATACTACTATATAGGGAGAACGCACGGAATTCTGTCTGTCGTCTTTAAAGATCATTAAAGTTTGTACCAAGATTACAATGCCGATGAACGAGGGGAATCAACGGCCATTTTGGGTGAAATCACACATGTGTGGCCTTTGTTGGTTGTCTTCACTACAAATTAATGAACAACCCATGGCAAGTTGGCCTTAATCGCCCCCTCGTCCATCGGGTATCATGTTTGCCACGAGCAAATGTGTTTAGGGGCTTTATACTTCATATAGAATTTCTTTGTGTCCTCAGGGCTCTGGGAAACGAAAGTCCCATTTGCTGTATTATTCTTATCTGTAAGCTGATAATTACAATGAACATCATGCAGGATTACAGGTGAAATGGATCATTCTAGGTAAGGCTGTGCACACGTAAGCAGATTTTTTTAGTCGCCCCTAAAACTGCTTTTTTGTGCTGCAGTTGTGCCGATGGTTGGGACATTCACGCAAGTTGTGCCGAGTGGTTGGACTACGGCCAGTGTGCCGATGTTGGGACATCACGGCCCTTTGCCGCCCGATGTTGGGACATCACGGGCAGTGGTGCCGATGTTGGGACCAACACGGCCAGTTGTGGCCGATGTTGGGACAATCACGGCCAGGTGTGCCCGATGTTGGGACATCACGGCAGTTGTGCCCGATGTTGGGGACATCACGGCCAGGTTGTGCCCGATGTGGGACATAACGGCCAGTTGTGCCCCGATGTTGGGACATCACGGCCAGTGTGCCGATGGTTGGGACATACGGCAGTTGTGCCCGATGTTGGGACATCACGGCCAGTTGTGCCCGATGTTTGGACATAACGGCCAGTTGTGCCCGATGTTGGGACTTCACGGCAGTTGTGCCCGATGTTGGGACATCACGGCCGTTGTGCACAGGATTGTTGGGGACATCACGGCCAGTTGTGCCCGATGTTGGGACATCACGGCTCAGTTGTGCCGATGTGGGATCACGGCCAGTTGGCGATTTGGGACATCACGGACCGTTGTGCCGATGTTGGGGACATCACGGCCAGTTGTGCCCGATGTTGGGACATCACGGCCAGTTGTGCCCGTATGTTGGGGACATCACGGCCAGGTTTGCCGAGGTGGGACTTCACGGCAGTTGTGCCCAATGTTGGGACTTCACGGCCAGGTTTGCCCGATGTTTGGGACATCACGGCCAGGGGTGCCCGATGTTGGGACATCACGGCCAGGTTTGGCCCGTTGTTGGGGACTTCACAGCCAGGGTTGCCCGAGTTGGGACTTCAAAGCCAGGTTTGCCGATTTGGGACTTCAGCAGGTTTGCCCGTTGTTGGGACATCACGGCCAGGTTTGCCCGTTGTGGGACATCACGGCCAGTTGGTGCCCAATGTGGGGACATCACGGCCAGTTGTGCGGCCCCTCATGAGAAACTGATGGCGCAGATCTTTTAATAGTTTTGTTACCATTCTGGAATGGCCTAGATGTAACATCAGGATTCAGAACCCACAGGGGTTGTTCAGCCATTTGATCGATTTCTAATCAGTATTAAGCGAGACACACACGTGATCTAATTATCATTCTAATGAAGCGTGTATAGACAGGCAGAGGGAAGGAGAGACTGAGAGACCTCCCACACCACAGGGAACAAGCGTATCACTTCCTGACATTGTTAATAACTAGTGATGCCCCCACATTGTTCACTTCCTGAGCATTTGTTTATTTTCCCTTAAGGTTGTTGTAAACAAAGAACAGATTTGCATATATTTACATATGTGAACAGGAGCTGCCATACAAGTTGCCTTTTGAGATCAAAGTGCTTCTGATAGCAAAAAAAAAAGTCCCATGATAGTTACAGCATTGTGGCAGCTCCCACTATATTTAATATATATATATAGATGTAAACCTACGGTATACTGTCTTTTTAACTTAAAGGACAACTCCACCCTCATAGACACATATTTTAGAAAGAATGGCCTCTTATAATAGGTAATATATCATAGTTTTGTCCTATGCAATTACTTACTGTAATGCCTGCTATGCTTCTGATTCCTCATGGAAACTGAGGCCGATGTAGAAACCTTACTGAGCGCTGTACTGGAGCCTGGGTCATCTCAGAAGAAGGCAGAGCCGTGGATAACAATTCAGTTCATTATGGCTGTGATGTCAAGGAAGAACCAGGAAGCAGAAACAGGGGAAACAGGACATTGTGCAGGATTTCAGGTTAGACTTACACCTTTCACATTTCAAACTATTACCGTTTAGGGTTTTGGGGGGTGATTTACCTGTATGTAAGTTTTCATTTCAGGGCTGGACTTGCCCTTTAATTAGTGGGACAAACGGCAACAGTTTAGTCCTATTATGGGACCTTTGGTTGGAGAAAGGTCCCAGAACCAACATTGCCGTTTGTACCACGAAGGCTGGGTACACATGGAGGGACTATTTGTCCCAAGCGAGCGATCGGTCACGGCAAATTCGCACGCGGCCGAATTGCCGAATGATCGACTGTGCAGTCCCATAGGGAACCGACAATTGATAGGTGAGTGGTTGGTAGGTAAGGCGTCATTAATGATCTGACCTGGCTCGTCAGTACCCAGCTTAACTGTAATTACATCTGGTTGGCTCAGGCAAATAGTTGCACTTCTTATTAAATAAAGTTGTGTATGTTTGTATCTCACATTCAAAAGGTTCGTACACAATGTGTATGAACGGCCTTTTCGGACGATAATCACCCTGTGTATGGGCACTTTATTGGCCGAAACAGACGCTCGTTCGGAGATCCGCCCGGCGGATCGGGTGAATGATCCCCAACCGAATGGGCGATTCGGCCAATATAGTGCCCATACATGGGACAATTATAGTCCGAAACGTCCTGTTATCTTTTTTATGTCACTACAACTATGTAAATAGATTCATCCACTAAATTAAAGTGTCTGATCTGATGGACCCCTGGGGGGTCAGGGTGACAGTGTGAAGAGGAACATAAGTTATTATTTATACTTAAATTACTGGAATTGGAACACCCCCTACCTCCTACCCCTACCTCCTACCCCTACCTCCTACCCCCATGCACATAAACCACTCTCCCCCTACTACAGCAGCAATCACACTATTACAGACCTAGTGGATTCTGGGTAGTGCTATTGGATGCAGCATAGGTCTGTTTTAACTGGTTGTCTAATAAATCCGTTACTATAGTTTCCCCTACTGAAATTGCTGGGAAAGATACATAAAGATCCAGATTCCCTGAACATTTCCCTAAATGGTCCTGATTTCAGAAAACGAGGCATGTCTAATAATCCCTGGGTGTCTATTAATCCAATGGTGTCTAATAATCCCTGGGTGTCTATTAATCCAATGGTGTCTGTCTAATAATCCAAGGGTGTCCAGGTAGGTTCTGGTTGCAGTGTTGGTAATTAATATTAATTACAATAGAGCAGTGACCAGCAGGACAGTCCTATTAGGGGAGTGAACAAGATTATAAACACCATGATGGGGCTGGTAATCCATGTGTGTCTAATAATCCATGTGTGTCTAATCCATCGTTGTCTAATAATCCAAGGGTGTCTAATAATCCATGTGTGTCTAATAGTCCATGTGTGTCTAATCCATCGTTGTCTAATAATCCAAAGGACCACTTTTTCCTTTAATTTAGCTTTGTGACGGCTTCTAGCGCTTGGTCTCCCTGTCAATAATAAAAATCAATCCCTGTATTGTAGCAATGTTTTCTTTAGAGCCAATCAGGTAGAGAATAAATTAAAGCCAGGGGTGCCCCTACCATGAAGCAAACTGAAACATTTGCTCGAGGCAACCCCTGCGAAACACTTAAAAAAAATCAGGTAGGCAGGTAAAAAAAAATCCTACTTCCTGCAATACAGCATTTTACCACCAGTTCAACAATCAGTGTTGTCAGCCCTCCAGTTCACCAGTCACTGTTAGTCAGCCCACCACACCCACCTCCACATAACAACACAGAGTATTACACGGCACTGTACATTATAACAACACAGAGTATTACACGGCACTGTACATTATAACAATACAGAGTATTACACAGCACTGTACATTATTACAACACAGAATATTACACGGCACTGTACATTATAACAATACAGAGTATTACACGGCACTGTACATTATTACAACACAGAGTATTACACGGCACTGTACATTATAACAATACTGAGTATTACACGGCACTGTACATTATAACAATATAGAGTATCACATAGCAATGTATATATAATAACACTATAATAATAACAACAATATTACTATAATAACATAATATTATAATAACATAATATTACTATAATAATAACAGTAATATAATAATATAATAAAATAATATTACTATAATAATAACATAATACTATAATAACACAATTATATAATAATATTGTATCACGGTATTGCTGTAAGAAACTCCACACTCTGTTTACTTATATTATGTATTACCTGTGACAATAACCAAGATGGCACTCCTAATCCACTTTCAACAACTGCCTGTCTTGAGAAAGGACCCGCTAAGGGTCGAAACGCGTCGATATGCTTCATCTTTGGAAGATACCCAGGAGTGCTCCGTTTTGTTTGGTTAATGCTTTATGTATTACCTGTGTATATAATAAGTATGATTTTGTATAACATGTGTTACCCTGTATGTAATGTATGACTATGTCATTGTAAAGCGCCACAGAAGATGTTGGCGCTATATAAATCAATAATAATAATAATAATAACAACATAATAATAACACAATAACATAATAATATTGATATAATAATATAATAATATATTACTATAATAATAACATAATAATATAATAATAATATTGATATAACAATATAATAATAACATAATAATATTCCTATAATAATAATATAATAATGTTATAATAATAACATAATAATAAAATTGATATAATAATATAATAATAACAGCATAATATTCCTATAATAATAATAATATAATAATATAATAATAACAGCATAATATTCCTATAATAATAATAATATAATAATAACATTGATATAATTACCTAATAATATTGATATAATAATATAATGATAATATTGATACAATAATATACAAATAATATTCCTATAATAATAACATAATAAAAATATTATTAATAATAATAAAAAAGATATTATAATAATAAGAATAATATTGATATAATAATAATGAAATAATAATAATGATATAATAATAATAATAATATTGATATAATAAAATAATAATAATAATGAAATAATAATAATGATATAATAATATTGATATAATAATAATAATAATGATACAATAATAATAATTACAATGATATAATAGTTTTAATAATAATAATATTGATATATTATTATTAATAATATAATAATAATAATAATTATATAATATAATAATAATGATGATATAATCATAATAATAATGATAGAATTATAATAATAATAATAATGATAGGATTGATGTGGGAAGTGAAAGGAGAGAATCACATTGTCTGGGAGAGAAGGAGGATGAATGGGAAAGTGTCTGTACCAGGTGGGGGAAGAGGAAAAGCCAGGGGCTATGATGTATTGTAATTGTCACCAGGGGCTATGATGCAAATATTCACCAGGGACTATGAGGCTAGTAGTCACCCGGGGGGCTTATGAGGCTAGTAGTCACCCCGGGGGGCTTATGAGGCTAGTAGTCACCCCGGGGGCTTATGAGGCAAGTAGCCACCCCGGGGGGCTTATGAGGCTAGTAGTCACCCGGGGGGCTTATGAGGCAAGTAGTCACCCCGGGGGGCTTATGAGGCAAGTAGCCACCCCGGGGGGCTTATGAGGCTAGTAGTCACCCGGGGGGCTTATGAGGCTAGTAGTCACCCCGGGGG
>JAACNH010003036.1:0-32314 GCA_019447015.1 Hymenochirus boettgeri | reverse complement strand
CCAAACAAATTTATATTAATTGATCGTCTTAGGTTGAAATAATTGATTTATTTTTATTAAGTTTATTTTATAAAAAACTGTATTGAATTGAATAGATCTAAAATATTAAAACCCATCTATTACAAAAATTGCAACTAATAATAAAAAAACACCCAGTGACACAGGTATCTCGATGATGAGAAATAAGTGAAAACCTATTGGTCTGACACTTATATGTTCTCATGTGGCCCCTATAAATTTTATTGCCCACCCCATGAAGTAGGAGGACACAGGAGCAACCCTGTACCATACTAGCTATACAGACTAAGCAGCCAGGTGAACGAGCATGCATTGGACATACACATACGGCTACAGGTGAGTGACATTTGATAGCCATTAAAGGATGTCAAGTGTGTGAGTGCTGACTGGAGATACTGAGGGGAGAGTTATGCGTCCCGATAGGTATTCTGTGATGTATTATATTGATGCCCTAGACCTGTTCATTGGGATAACACACTTACACTTCTGTTAAGTAAGCAGGCTTTTCTCCACTTCCACCTGCAGACTGGCTTTTATTGTGAGAGAAGAGGCCCCGTCACCAGTGATTTGTATTAAAGGGCATAGGACCTCCATAGGAAAGGGGTGTGTTGTGGGGTGCTTTTACACATGGAAGGCTTGACCATGTCTACTAAATACATACAATAGACGGAAAGAAATAAACCAAGTTCAATAGGGATGAGAGAGAAAATAACTTTTTTCTGGGGTAATATGTCGTTTGAAATTCAACTGGTCTCCTATATTATATTTTCCAAGAAATGGTATTTTACTGTACCGCAGCCCCTTTATCCAAAAATGGAGGTAGATCATTTCAGTCGCATATCCTATCGCACTCTTTAATCAATGTAGAAGTATCGTTACCCTTTGGCTAAGAATGTAGTAATCATTTCATGTTCATGTTTTTTTTTGATATTGGGTATGCCCAGCTCACTATGATCTCCCCCTAGGAATTGGCTATAGGGGGATACCTTGATTGCTACCCCTATGGCTTAAACCGCTACTAGCTATTAATTTGCAAGGTTGACAAATTGAAATGGCACGGTGTATAATTGCTCGATGTTTGTAATTCATTCAGCCATCCATACTCGGGGCATGGCATTGTATAGCTACCAACGCATTTCCAACTGTAACACTGAAAGTTATAGTTACATGTGAAAGCCTGTGCTCATTGTTTATGACGAAAGACGACTGGTCCATTCAAAGGTAGATCAAACTCTCACAGATAATGACATTAATTAAAATTGCATTGGCCATGCTAGGGATAACATATGATGATGATCCTCCAGTGGCGTTCACTTTTGTGCGGCGTTAAAAATCAAGTCTCGATCTGCGTGTGAAGGCGATTTTGACCATGGTCCCCCCATTGCAGCGAGGTGGTGACCATCATAACCCCCTTCTACGAAGAGAACGCACTGGATTTTGCACTTTTAATAACAGTACAGCATAAGGGTCGAAATGTTCTATTTTTCCACCAAAAAATAAGGGATCTTTGTTATTATGATGATGTAGAAGTAGACTTTCTAAGTTACTATGTTGCGGTAATGTGTTCACAGAATATGTGCCAGGGTTCGCGGCATCCGGATCGCCGCAGGATTTTATCCCGTTCGTGGAACGGTGGATTGTTTCCGGGAGATTTTACGCCCTTCCGAAACTTCCGATCCGTGGTTTTCTCGTATTTTCGAAAATTTTCGAAATTACAAGATTCTGTATTTTTGAAACAATACACATTTTCGAAAATTGTCGAAAATTACGAGGATTACTCATATGTTTACGGAAATGCGTATTTTCGAAAATTTTCGAAATTACGCCGGTTTTTCGTATTTTCGAAAACTTTCAAAAATCGAGGAAACACGTTTATTTTTGCAGGGAATTTCGAAACATACGAGAAAATCTCGTAATTCGAGGATATTTTTCATTTAATTTTTTTTCGAAAAGTCGCGGATCCTCAAGCGGAGGACCGGAGGATTTTGCGAAGTGCGGGACATCTCTAAGGAAGATGCGTGCCACCGAAACGTAACATGGTGTTTGATGATGGCTGATAAACACTGGTGTGCACAGCCGTCTTTATATTGTTTTTTTTTTTCCATATTTCTTGTTATTGGACCAGAAGTGTGGTCACCTTACCTACCTGTAGTACTAGTGTTGAGAACCACCGTTTACATCTTATTTTACGAATTTCTGTTTTATAAATACTTCCCTAAAATCTGGATCTCCATAGACTGCACAGAGAGAATATGACTGTCATTATACAAGAACTTCCAAACTGATGGACATATCTCCATAGACTGGCTTATACCAGTGAGAACAGTCCCTATGTACATGAGGAGGAAGAGTGCGCAATGTCTGCCTCTCTTATTATATTAAAACTATTATATTTAAAAATAAAAATTGCAAGCATATTGAAAACTTAGTATTTTAGGCATTAATTCTTCTTTTATATTAGCTGTGGCAATCGACTTTCTAGCTTTTTAAAAAAAATATTTCTGGCTTATATTTCGTAGGACACCTAAAATTGAACAAAACAGATTTAAATTATAATATTCCTTTCAGACCCAAGAGCCCAATGTCAGACAAGTGTCTCCCTGGCAGTAGGAAGGCACCAAAAACAAACAACCCAGTCCTGCTGTTATGGTTGTATATGTGTTACAGGAGAGATCTCCAACACCAACTGGTATTAACTGCAACACACTTATAATATACACAAATAAAAACCTTAAATAATCTTTTCAGTTTTAAAAAAAAAAAACTTTCTATCCTTTCAATACAAAATATGATATTAAATCTCATTGGCATTAGATTGATTTTTTCACATTAATTAGTGCGTGTAGCACTAGTAAGAGATTATTGGGTGATTGGCCTTATATATTGATAAACTGGTTACGAAATATTAAAATTCAATATCTTCGATCTATGATAGAACATTGTTGGAGGAGAGAATAAAAAATGTTACCAAACTTTATTCTGCAGTTTAACTTAAAACTTCACAAACTTGGCACATGTCAATTACCTTGGTTACGGAGGGTTGTAGAGTTTGGTGAGGACACACCAGGTAGTTTACCGTGAAAATGAAAAAGTTGTTAAGCAAGAGAGCACATACTCTTTGGTGAAATTTCACAATTTATTTGGGCATAAAAAACAGTAACACCAACGGTACCTAGCCACTGCGAAGGGGGACAGGGCAGCTCACCCGAAACGTTTTATTTACTGTTGTTTATACACAATAAAATTTGTGTGAATTTCAAAAAGAAGTAGTGTACTCTATGCTTACAGATTATATATTCATCTATATCCTATGCTTACAATTTTGAATTACTGAACCTTTTTCTGCACCCCCGGTAAGGGTATTGGAGGCTTGCTGCACCTACCAAACCATCTAGCCAAAGCCAACCATAGGTGCTTTAGGAGTGACTTCTAATGGATTGAACTGTGAAAATGAAGCACATTGTATGGGACCTCACCATTATCCTATAAGCTTTGAGGAGTTTTCTCGCTTCAAGGTACATACAGTAGGTAACACAGCAATGTGAAAAACGTTCTTATCGAAGTCAACGGTGTTAACAGCTAATCATTGGTTTTGTTCCAAAATTCATCTGTTACAGGAAACCATTTGGTAGTACAAAAAACACTGGGTTTTGTTCATCTGTTTCCACTGCTATATTAGTAATTAAAGCCCACACATTAGGGTCAATGTTTACTGAGGATTTTCGTTATTGTTCCAATATTTATTGCACTTTGAAATGTGATTCTGATTTCTGTGATTTTTTGTGTTCAATACAGACCAGTCCGACCTGCATTATGTGCCATGTATGGATTGGCCCAATGTACAACAGGATCGGTGTTTCAGAAGAAAGAGGGGAAGATTTTTCTATCATACATAATGATGTACTTTCTGTGTTTATTTCAAACTCTCTATATTATCTTTTTCCTTTTAACCTTATTGATCTTGGGTTATTTTCTACTTTCCAAAACACCCACATAGTGAGAGCCAAATAAAGGTCCCTCAGCTTACATCCTCCTGGTCTCATCAAGCTGAGCTTCCTCACTGGTTTCCGGTTCCTCGGTCGCCCTGTGGATATTAACTGACATGTTATGTATAATCATCACTTTGGAATTCACCTTCTCCATAGCGTCTCTTCTCTCCTGGACCAAGACTATCATGGTTACCATTGCATTCCAAGCCACCAAGCCTGGGAGCTCATGGAGGAAATGGGTGGGAGTCCAAACTGTCCAATTCTGTAGTATTGATCTGTAATCCATTCAAATAAATAATCGTATGACTTGGTTGGCCATTTCTCCTCCCTTCAGGATATGGACATTTCACACTTACCTGGATAATATCATTCAGTTGTAATGAGGGGATCGCTCTGCCTTTACTAGGTTATTGGTTATATGGGTCTTCTGGCAGCTGTTAGTTTTGTTTTTTTAGCATTTTTGAGCTCGGACATTACCGGACAGTTTTAATGAGGCCAAGTTACATCACTTTCAGCATGATGGCCTCTGCAGTGTTTGGATCACAATGATCCCAGCCGATCTGAGACACCAAAGAGGAAAAAAACAATGTGTGTGTGGAGGATATTGCCATATTGACTCAAGTGCTGGACTATTAGGGATGATATTTTTAGGGCCCCAAAATGTTACATTCCCTTTTATTTAGACCTTCAACTAATACAAAGTTGCATTTACTTGGAAGCAAGAACATTTTATCTTCCAAACAGTCTAAAGAACCTTAACCATTACTCATATCACCAGGTTGTACATTTTTATTCTCTAGCTTACTGGAATTGTAGTTATTACAAATATTATAGATGATTGTTAACATGATTTAGTGGGTATTAGTAGCTAAATTTTAAAATGTTCTAAATTTAAAGAATAAATCTCAATTACATAATGTTAGTGCGCTCCTGCCTTTCCTTACATTTGTACTGTATTTCCGACTTTTTTTGTTCTTGCTGGAAAATGATAGATAACTTATTATCACTTTCTGAATCACGCCATCAAGGCATGAATCATGTGCTTCAATGTATGTTTCTGATACTGGAAAATGGAGGTCTTTTTTGTAGGTAATTACGAAGGCAATTTAACGACGATCTAATGGATTAAGAATCATACGGGGGCCCCTAGGGCAGGGCCATCATTTAGGGGCCATTTCTTGCTTGCTACATATATTTGTATTAGGACTGTAATATTGTAAGCTTCTGAAGGCCCTTTCTGGGCCTAGGTAGATGCCTAGGGTGGCCTTGTGGTAATCCGCTCTAAGTAAAACGAAATCTAGGTGAACAAAGCAAAAAAAAAACCACAATATTTTTAGAAATGTTTATCACTAGTAAAAAACGATAAGGACAAAGAATAGTAAAGCATTTTTTAAATGGATGCTGATGGTTATTAACCAGCCAAAGGTACGAAAACCATTATTTCTGTGTGCCACTGTTTAAGGCAACCTTCTGGTGTAGTATAGAGTGCTGCAAGAATGTTTTTTAAACAGAAACAATTAGGCCAAAATGGCAACTCTGTCAGGACTCTGAACTTAATAAAATTGCACCCATGGACTTTCAAAGAGCCTTAGCAAGGCCCGTATTTCTAAAGGACAAGCAGTGATTATTTGATCGATACTGGCGCCTTTTAACAATCATTAAAACGATCTTACATAGCATATCGGGTTTTTTTTTTTTTTTTTTTTTTTAACAATTACGATTAATTTATGAATTGTAGATTTACGATCACTTATAAAATATTGAAGGTTCCTTCATCCTCCAGGTCATGGTATATCTGTAATATTCATCCATCCAGGGTCACGTATATCTAATATTCATTCATCCAGGTCACGGTATATCGTAATATTATTCATCCAGGTAATTGGATATCTGTATGTTACGATTCATCCATACAGGCCACGGTAATCTGTAATATTCATCATCCAGGGTCATGGTATATTGTAATATTCATCCATCCAGGTCACGGTATATCTGTAATTTAATTCCAAGCCAGGTACACGGTTTTATCTGTAATATTTCATCCATCCAGGTACACTGGGATATCGTAATATTCATTCATTCAGGTCATGGCTACCCCTGCGCACACCTCCTATTTATATCTGTAATATTCATCCATTCCAAGGTCCGGTAGATCTGTAATATTCATCCATCCAGGTCATTGCGTATATCTGTAATTTCATCCATCCAGGCCACGGGTTTTTATATCCTGTATATTCATCATCCAGGTCACGGTTTATACTGTAATTTCATCATCCAGGGTCACGTCGGTTTTATTATATGTAATATTCATTCATTCAGGTCACGGTTATATCTGTAATATTAATCCATCCAGGTCACGGGTTAGTTTTTATATCTGTATATTCAATCCATCCAGGTCATGGTTTATATCTGTAATATTAGCCATCCAGGCCACGCGGTAATCTGTATATTCATTCAACCAGGTCATGGATATCTGTAATATTCAACCATCCAGGTCACGGTTTGTTATTTTTATATCTGTAATATTCATTCATCCAGGTCAGGTTTTCTATACGAATATTCATGTACCATCCAAGGTCATGGATACATCCTATCATATTCATCCATCCAGAGGTCATGCGTATATCTGTAACCAGTCAATCCATCCAGGTTCACGTTCTGATATCTGTAATATTCATCCAACCAGGGTCAGGTATATCGTAATATTCATTCATCCAAGGTCACGGTTATGTATATCTGTAAGATTCATCCATCCAGGTCACTGGGTGTTTTTGGTTATGTTTATTATATATATCTGTAATAGTGCATTTAATCCCAGTATGTATATCTGTGATATTCATCCAGCCAGGTTCCCGGTTTAATCGGTAATATTCATTCATCAGGTCACGGGTTAGATCTGTATATTCAGTCATCCAGGTCACGGGTTAATCTGTAAATATTCATTCATCCAGGTCACGGTTATTTTTTTATATTTATATCTGTAAAAAAATATTTCATTCCATCCAGGTACGGTATATCTGGAATATTCATCCATCAGGTCGATGGTCTACCTTAATATTAATCCATCCAGGTATGGTAATCTGTAATATTCATTCCACCCAGGTCATGGTATATTGTAAATTCACCATCCGGTCATGGTCTATTCTGTAATATTCATCCATCCAGGTCATGGTATACTGTAGATTCATTCATCCAGGTCACGTATATTGTTGATTCAATTAGATTCACTGGACCTTGAAATGTAGTTCTGAAGACGTCGCCTAGTCATCCGATGGCTTTCTCAAGTCAGAATGACTTTACAAGAATCTGGTGGCAATTATGTACCCTTGGAAAATCCCAATTAGATATCACAGCAGGTAAAACAGTATTGTACATGGCCAGACAGTTGGGTTTTTCTGATCAGAGGCCATTCATTGTGAAAATAAAGAAAACCAAGCCTAAATAGAGGTTGGGGGGGGGTGGGGGTCGACACCAACTTGTCTGGCCATGTAAATGCTGTTTTGACACCTACTCTGGGCGTTCTATAACACCTCTGAAGCCATATCTAATCACCACCCTTACTTACCACCTGGCTGTGATATGCTTATTGGGATTTTCCAGGGTAACACCAATTAATTGCCACAAGATTCTTGTACAAGTCATTCTGAATTGAGAAAGCCAGTCGGATGACTAGCGAACGTCTTCAAGAACGACATTTCAAGTCCAGTGTTTGATCTACTAATTGATACAACAGATTATATATAAACATACCCATTGCGGTTTTTCTAAAACTGACCAAGTTTGGTAATTTCATGAAAATTCGGTCATAATTATGCGATTCACGGCCATTGATTTACGACCCCACCGTACAATAAGGAACCCAGTACCAAAGGTTTTATGTATTTTTTATTATTATGGTACATAGTTATATGCTATCTAGGGTGAGGCCACACTTGCAACGCACAGGAAAGAGACAAAAAATAGCGAGCGTTTATCTCAGCGAGTGATTAATTGTGCGCGATTCTTGCGCATTCGCGCTAGCGATTTGCGCATGGTTTTCGCCCTTTGTCAGTTTGGACACGCATGCGTAACGCACAAAAATGGTGAACGCCTGCGTTACCATAACGGCGCACGGAAACGCGCAATCGCATGCGCATTCGGGGAACATCGCGGGAATTTTCGCGTTCCCGCGATTTCCATTTTAGAGAAAAATCGCGGGCGCAAACGCTGACGTTGAAACGCGTGGCAAAGCGCGAAAAACGCGCTAGTGTGGCTCTAGCCCTAAGCCATTATTTCTTATTTTCTTCTTCTAGCTCTTTCCCAAACCTTTATCTTGATATTGGAAAATAGCTGATATGGTGGATTCCAATTGGCTATTGCAGCCCTGCTAATCAGTATTGAATGCTGACTCAGGGGCTCTCATCATTGTAATGCACGGTCAGTCATGGCCGTAATTATGACGTTAAGGTGATTGCTGCGGCTTGTTTCAGACGAGATCCTCTTCTGCCGGTGCATGCTGTGACTAACAGACCAACAGAGCAGAGGAGCTTGTGACTTGCACCAGGAAGTGATCAGGGTTTTTGCAAGAAGATTTTAGAGCCTCGGAACATCTTTGACCAGTTTAGGTAAAACCAAAACAGGGGTTGTGTGGTGAACTACGGGAGGTGTACATTTTCTTCGAAGGGATGGACATGCCCTTTAAGGCAAAAAGCTGGCCGGGGTGGATGAATTGCATAGAATTGTTTTTATGTGGTGTTAGGGCCCACATCTAAAATCTTGCTATGGGGACCCTGTGATTTTAAACCATGCCCCTGCTGGCTATATACTACAAATTTACCTCCTGTGATGTTTATGCAATGTTAGGCCTGAAATCTTGCAGTCATATCTATAGAATGATATACATTCAACTACCAACTGGAATTTATTATAGGGAGTTTGGCCAGAATAAGGGTTAGACCTAGCATGGGGGGTCAAAAAAAAATCAAAAGGCACCACACATTACATTGAGGACATGGAACTAAGACAGGCATTCATAAGGATGGACAATTGGGATTTTAAACCCCCTTATGGAAAGAAACTCACTGTTGACTATAAATGATGTAATACCATAAGGAGTTGATAAGAAGTATTTAAAGGGGAACTGGGGTCTCCAAACGACGCCATCAAACCACCTCTCTACGAGCTGCACAGACCCAAAATATGAAGAATTTCACTGATCAGAAAGTGAAAGGGGGGCGGTTTGGAATCGGCAGTCAGAAATACTATTTCCTCCTCTAATCTTCGGTGGCACCATGTCAGTGCAGGACTGAAGAGTAGGAGGGGTGGGGAGAAACCAACAAGGACCCACAGCAATGCTTTTCTAATGCCCTCAATGCTGGCCATTCCCAATCGTGAGGGCCCTGGTACCCCTCCCCTTGCAGCCCCTGTGGCCCCTCCCACTCAACAGACTCTGGCTCCACACCACTCACGGGTCCTGTGGCCCCTCCCTCACTTGCCTGGCAAGGTGGCGTAGGGCCCCCGGGGCCCACAAGTGGGGTGGGTCCCACAAGTGGGAGGGGGACCCCATGACCCACAAGAGGAGGGGCCCCCAAGTGGGAGGGGCCCTGTGGCCCCCGAGTGTGAGGAGGGCAACAAGGGGAGGGGCCCTTTGGCCCACAAGTAGGAGGGGGACCCTGGAGTGGGGGGGCCAACAATGGGAGGGCTCTGGGGCCCGCAAGTGGAGGGGCCCAGGGGGCCTGCAAGTGTGAGGGGCCCCAGTAGCCATGAGTTGGGAGGGCCCCAGAGCCATGACTTGGGAGGGGCCACAGAGCACGAGTGGGAGGGCCAAGGGAGGCTGCAAGGGAAAGGCCAAGGGGCTGCAAGGGGATGGGGGACATGAAGGCCCACGAGGAGGAGGAAACACGGAAAGAGGGACTGTCACATGGTTTCAGTGCAGGAAGTGCAGGAGGGATCTGGTGATGCTTAGTAACCATATTACACATATAAATGTAAATATCTTCCAAACTATGTAAAATAAATAATGAAAGTAAAGGGCAAAAATCCAGTAAAGCAATCTGTCAATTTACCTAAAGTCATTTGGACCACAGTTTACCCTTTAAGTACACAGCAGTGGACATTGGCTCCTCCATGTGCTCTTTAAAAGGATGAGCGTTTGTTGGTTGTCAGCCAGTGTAAGTTGGGCTTTACAGGCGCAAAATGCATCAGAACATGTGTTTATGGTCTTCAGGTTATGCCTAAAAAAATGGAATTCTTTATCGGTTATGTACCTTTTTGGGTGAACGTCAACTTGATTTATATCAGCTAAACAGAGGCATAGTGTAACCTATCAAGTGTCTTCATATTCAAGTTCCCCAAGCACCCTATTAATTTAGATGCCCTTCTCTGAACTTTATCATTTCCAAGACATTTCCCTTATTCCAAAAACTGCACCACATTCCATATGAGGCCTTTACCAATGCGTTGATAAAGAGGGAAAATAAATATTTTTCTCCCTTGACTCATACTTCCTCTTTATACAAGACAATATCAGCTGGGCTCTAGTGTTGCCAACATGCTACCAAAACTCCATAATCCTTTTCAAAACAGATATTCAAATTAACACAGAACTTAAGGGCCTCAAGGGTAGTTTTTTCAGATTAATACACCGCAGCCATGTGCTATGCTAGGGAGCAAAAGGAGCTTATGGGTATTAATGTGAGGGGCTAAGGAAGTTGTTGTAAAAGAGGATGGTTTGGGTTTTAAGAGAAAATGGACTGACTTTTCTTTTGGCTACAGGTGTTTAGAGGGCATGGACTGCAACTCGATTGATGGGCAGGGTTTTTTTGGAGAAAGATGGCTAGTGGTTGAAGGAGATTGAACACAGGTATGAGGGGTGTATGTGGGCCGACAACAGGAGTAGACAGAGGGTTAGGAATCAGGGAGTGCTAATAGATATGAGGAAGGAGGGGGAGGCATAGAGGAGGGAGGGCATATTCATCAAAGTATAAGTATGATAATCTAAAATTATATGTTTACAAATGCAAGAAGTTGATGAAAAAAACTGGGGAAAATGAAGCTTCAAAAGAAAGGTATGGATGTGATCCAGTATAGCAGAACCATGGTTTTGTTTTTTTTTTGAAAATGATTCACATAATGGGCAGTAATATGGCAGGATACTCCTTATTTTGACATGACAGAGTTTATTAAAGACAGAAGGGACCGGGTATGTATGTTTATAAGACCGAAAGAAGTATGTATGTTTATTAAACAAGATAGGAAACCAATCTAAAAAGGTGGAATAGATAGGCGGAAATGATAAGGCCAGAATAATAATAATATGGGTGAGCTGAACCTTTGGTCGGTGGTCCCCACAGTATGGGTTGTAGCTGTGTACGGAAGCAAGCAGAGAGTAAATTCATTGATGACAAGATTTGAGTAAGGTACTGCCAGCACAATCAAGTTCTTACATTTTCTATATGACGTTCCTTTCACAGATTGTAGACTGCTTTTAAAAGGCATTGTCCACACCTTAAATTAAAATTTTTTAACCCGGCAAAATGGCCCCACTAGGTAAAAGTCTGGATGTATAAGCAATTAAAGGGCAAGATGTTTTTTTGTTTTTGCCAGTAAGATCCCACTTCCAGCAGCCGTGTAACCAAAGCAAACAAGCTTAAGGTTCGTAACACGTGCAAATCGTGGGTTCATCCTGACCCGACAAACGCATGATGTGTACGAAAGTCTTTCGGCCGCTAATAGGCCAGTGTTATGGACCTTATTGGCCAAAACGTCTGGTCATCGGAGATCCGCCTGGTCGGTCCTTAACTTGAATCAACTACAGGATTAAGACCAAATGATGACTGATCTGAGTTTTCCAGAGATTCCCTTTTATCGGCTGTTCAATCACTAAAGGAGAATCTATCAAATTAGCAGATGTGGGGTTAGTAAAGAGCCCAGCCATTTGTACCTAAACTAATTCCTTCCATAGCTTTTCTTTAACAAAGTGAGGAAATCTCTAACAGCTTTTAAGATCACAATCCTTGATCCATTCTCTGTTAGGAACTCTGAAACCATTATATAAATCATCCTTTAACTTATTTGCCTTATAAATCAAAGATAACTATCTATTCAGGAACCATTGCCTCTTACTGACTTTTCCAGAATTATTCCTGGATCGTTTGAAATGCATTCTTTGGCATTTGAAACACTTACTGAATGAGTGTGTTCCAAAACATTCATTTCATTACATTGACCCATCATCCAGCAAATTCCCTTCCTTTGGGTGGGAACCAATTGTAATCCTACTTATAAAAATCTCTAAAAGGACTGCAAATTCTCACTAAAAACTCTCCAAAATAATTCTGTAACCCTTTATTGTTCATCCAAACGGAGAGCAATAATCTAATTCTCATGATGCCAACAGACTGTCACAGGATGTTGTACGGAGAAACAGCTTCCGTTACGAACTGGGGGCGTCGGTTAATAATTGGCTGTAATCAGATAAATTCACCGTTAAGTCCATCATTTTAACCATTCAAGATGTTGCTGCTCCATTCCCCCTCCCTCATTAAGAACCTAACACCCACAACTTTTAATCCCTACTTCCCAAATAGTCCAACCAGGTAATTTGCCCCTCCATTAGCTGTTGTTTACTTCTGTGGCTAACTTACTGTAATCATCTTCCTCCCTACTGTCGTAATAATGTCAATATAGACTGTTATGACTTAAGTTATAAAGTGAGGGAATTGATGTTGCCATCATCATTTCAGCTTTCTGACTGGATTTTGTGTGTACAATGGTTGGAGGAAGTGCATCATAGGGTACAAAATACTCATTGTCTGCAAGAAGAGAACAGCAGGCCAGGTAGGTATTAAGGATCTGTAATCAGCTAAACAGTACTGCCTATTCCCAGAGTAACTTCCTTCAAGCTTTGAGTGTAAGACGGACATCTGTTTAAAGGACAAACTATCGTGTGATGGAAGTTTATTTAAAAAACAGTTAAAACTGGGGAAGTGCTGGTACAGGGAGATAAGGACCAGGTAAAACTTCTTCCTCCAAATATTGATTCTGGGAGGAGTCTACCAGCCAAAGAAAACTGATTCTGGCCAGTCTTCTCATGGCTTCACCACTATGCTTAAAAAACCGGGAAAAGGTCAAGCTAAACTGCGCAAAGTGAAAACTGTATGTTGCTGTAGCCTACTCACAAAATAATATTGTGAGAAAGGATATAATCAATCAAACTCCCTGCCCAGGGATTTCATTTTAAAAAAGTAAAGTTTAGAGCTATAAGTTATCCTTAACTTCTAATCTTCTCCTATATTTCCCCACGTCTGGATTGTACTGAATGTTCATGGCTTTAGCTCTGGAAAAGGTGGAGAAGATACAGCCCAAAAAACTGGAAGAGTAAAAGAGAAGAAGAAGAAATAGAAGAACAGGAATTTGTCTCTGTCAAAATAATGTACTATCCACCTGAATTTAAAATGACACAATGTAATAGAATAAAAGATTCCTCTCATTCCTGGTCAATATCTAGTTGAAAAAGGAAACTCATGTAATCTATAGGAGAGTAAAAAGTACAACACATTTTTATTCTCGTGAGGCTGCTTACTAATTAAATATTTTTGATGGAGCTCTGGCCCCAGTGCCTGGTCTTATTCAGTATAAGGTACAGATCCTGTCTCTGGTCTATATATGAATGATGGTTGGATTCACCAGGTCCCTTCACTGATCTACCAGCATGAAGCTGAACATCTATCCTCTGTGTCCACACTGTGGTAATGACAGCTGGGGACGATATCTTTCCCCTTTTACATTATAATAGGTTATTTGGGCCTCTACAGAGGTAAGGTAAATGATAAGAATCATAATTACTTCCAATCTAGTGAAAATAGCTGATATATTGTATAGGTCATGAATGGTGGGACCCTGCACATCCACACACAAAACCATTCATCATGCCTGTCATTGGAAAGTATTAAAGTGATCACGGAACAGAATATAGGACAAGATGGGGATGTCGTTAATTGGAGGGCTTGATGATGACCCATTTACTCAGTGTGGAGGAAATACAATAATTAATGCGGCGAATTCCCGAATTCTGGTTTTTTGTGCTGAGTGAGTAAACATTTCCTATCCCATAAGAAGGTTTTTGAATAAGGAAAGTATGGGGCACTGTAAACAAAAACAACAATTTATGCCAAAATATATTATGTCCAAAAGAAATTTCTATGTAACCAAAAACATATTTATCATCGAAAAACAACGGTAACACCCAAACTATAGATTTAGTTTATTAAAAAAAAACTCCTTTTGGTAGACAAAATATACAGTGGATTGATAACAGATTTCAAAACGTGAAGTAGTGAAGTGTCACAGGAAGAAAGACTGCATAACACAAAATAAAATTATGTCTCTGTAAAAACTTCACAAAACAATCCTATAAGGTTCTCCAAATAAGTTCTGTAGGACAAGTCGGTTCATTCAGTTCACAATTTTTTTTTCTGTAAACAATTCTGTCCCAATTATTTCTGTAGAATGAGAAGTTTGTAAAATTTGTCCATTTTTTCACAGTCGGTCAAATGATACTAGGTAAATAATACTTCTCTTCTCTCTCTGCTTCTTCTTTGTGAAGTTTGAGGGAAAACTGCCATTTACAAGTATTTTATTATTGTTAGAGATTAAAGGGGATGCATGTCAAACATTTGTTTGTACTTTAAAATAAATAATGAAGGAGTTAAAAGGCACATCGCCATTTATAATTTTTACTGAACAAATTAAAAGGGAAAGTGTTCAATTAACCACATTTAATTTTACTGCAAAGCTTAAAGGCGAAAGTATGTCGGTTGAGATCAGATATTCTTACGTAGAGATAAAAGGGAAAAGGTCTTAAGCCCATATAAATATTTTTTTCTGCAGGGATTAAAAGGCCAATGTGGGTAATTTTATTACCGGTATTCCAAGTGCGAAATTAAAGGGAAAACTGCCATTTACCAGCATTATTACTGAAGCACTTAAAGGGAAAGTCACAGTTCTAAAATGAAAAACTTACATGACAGGTTAATACCCCCCTGATAACCCTAAACGGGGAGTGCCAATACATCACACATCTCCGCCCGGCTTTTGCGTAAATCCATGCACACCCGACCTTGGTACATACAGCTGGAACTACTACACTATCTCCGGCCAGGATCCCCGCATGATGAGGATAACTCCGATTTTGATAACTTCTGCGAAGGAGCAGCGTTTAGGAACTCCTGCTTGCCTTCAAAAACATATGACATAGATTACAACTGTTATCCGAAAGAGGCTTGGTAGTGACTCCTTTCTGTTTCCTCAGGTTAACATCCTTATATCATTCCCATGGCTTATATAGTTTCATCTTACTAAAGTGACAGGATTCATTTTCTATTTTAAAGGGGGAAGTTCAGTACAAATACATATGGCTTTTTCAGAAACAGAGCAGTATTTTCCCATCCAATGACCTTAATCTGCCAATTCAGCATTGTCGTGTATAAATTAAATGCAACGGAAAACTGACTTCCTGTTTGCAGGACCCTAATAGAGGACCGTTATGGTTTTGCCCTTGAACCAGAGCGGGGTTGATTCAGTTGCCAGTAGAGATCTGAGCATCTGGACCCATCCAACAGCCAATCAGCAGAAATCACGTTAGAACATTCCAAGGATGTGTGTACCTGGGAAGAAAGAAGGGCCGGTTTAGAATATAAAATATCAGCTCATGTCAAACATTCAGGGGAATAGCAAAGGGTATGAAATCAAATGATTTTTCACAATGGGAGGAATATGTAGAATAAATAAGAAGGCAAATAACCTTTAACAAATATTGATCATTTCCACGGAACTGTCCTCTAAAAGTCCATTTTTAAAGGCATTGTTTCTGAATTCAAAGTTTGAATAGTTGTTTCTGTTATCCTACTTAGTTGACAGAAACTAATACACATGTTATGTTTTTTCTTACTATGTTATCTTTTTCTTTTATAATTAAATGGTGAAAGAAAATTCATTATATGTATATTCCACCACAGTGCTACGGCACGTACATCTGTCACGTAATTCTTTCTCCTAATTGTGCTAAAAAATCAACACAGAAAATTGATACTAATTCTAATTAACCACAATTGGCCTTCTAATTTAATACTCCTTATGGATATAACATTTATGGAGCAAGGAACAACATTAATAGATTTAAATGTAACCCATTGGATTGCATGAAATAGGAGAAAAAAATCCACCGGGTTTCATTCTTTAATAATATATTTTTAAAATCCCACTTCTTTCATTTTAATTAAACCTGTTCAATAGACAAAATTTTTACACTATTATATCCAAGTTATATCAGCCCCATTGTAATTGGATATTTCCAGTCTTGTAGTTCTTGGTTGTAATGGCAGGTTATTGTGTGTTCAAATTTGTTGCTTCTCAGATGTGGTACTGGTATTTTTATCACCGTGTTAAGTCTTTGTGTCTTTCAGTTGTTTTGGTGTTCCTAATACATCCTCAACATTTGCATTGGATTATATAAATTACTAGAGCTTGACAGGGCATCCAAATCTTTTATTCTCTATGTAATGTCATCGCTTATAATGAAAGGTTTGGGGGTTGCTGTTCTGTACATGCCTTATTTCATACATATACCACACCGAAATAGTCATTCATGGATAGTAGTCTTCTTTGTTTTACCCCACCAGTCATATAGGCTACTTTTTCTGAACAAATGTGTACTTTTTTTGTTTTACCAGGTGTCTTTCAACCGTCTTGCGCTTGAAACAACAGCTTGGTTTATATGGCCCACATAATCTATTAAGGACAGCATCTTCACTCAATAGAAACCACCATTGTCTATAAGAATGTTTTACATCTGCCCATTGTTAAATATATGTGTTGGTATAACCAGTATGGAGGGTATTTCTGTCTATGAAACGGTTGGTGTGTTTTTAATTCACTCTTTCTTTTTTTAAAAAGATTCAATGTTACGGCCAGTTCTTCTTGAGCCAATATCAAGGCAGATGGTGGCAATCAGACATATAGTTAAAGCATTAACAAAGAAGTTTCTTTCTATAAGTGCTTGTTTCAATTATTCCATTGTTATTTCTATTGCCAGATCCGTAAGTTCACTGTCTTTCATCATGTTGTGTTTGGGTGGTTTTTTTTTTGTTGAGCCACGGTACCATGTATAAAGATTTTCTCATTCTCATTATTTCAGTCACTCAGAAAGTGAATTAATGCTTTTTCAGAGCCTTTTCCATGCATGAGTTTTATATCATATAGTACATTGCAACTAGGATTTGTACCTCTGAGATGCAGACTTGCCCTCGTTTTAAAGGGGAACTGTGGGTCTCTAACAAGTGATTTTTAATGAAAGGTCAGGTTCCTACTTTAAAATGAGCAATTCAACCAACACTCTACGGGCCACAGACCAAGATATAAAGAAATCACTGAATCAGAAATTTAGATGGGTGGCAGGGTCTACGGTCAACAATACTAATTCCTCATTCTATTCCTCCTTCACCATACATGCTCAATGCAGGGAGAAAGCAGAAGAAACCAGGAAAACGATGACTTTACAGTGGACTGAAGTAGAACTGAAGGGGAGAGGGGGGGAGGAGCACAGACACAGCCCACACCAGGGTTAGTGTATTACATGTTTGTCTTATTAAATGCCTATCCCCTTCACTTGGCCCCTCGGCCTTCGATAGCCCCTCCCTTTCGGCCCATTGGCCCTTTCCTTTTTGCAGCTCCTTGGCTACTTCCATGCAGCCTACATGGCCTGACTCATTGCAGCCCTCTGGGGACATACCCACTCAGGGCCACTCACCATCATGGGCCCCCATGTCCTTTCATTGCAGCCCCCCATGGCCCCTACCATCTGTGACCCCATGGCCGATTCATGCGGCCCCCTTGTGGCCCTTTTTGCGGCCTCTATTATCCCTTCATACTTTTGGGCCCATGACCCAGTCAATGCGGCCATGTGGCCCCTCCAATGGACATGGATCTCCCCATTGGTACCTCAGGGACCATACACCACCTAAAAAAATGTATAAAACAATGTTTTCAGCAGAGGCAGAAATCGACAGAAAGTTTAAAAACTGCTTAATTCTACTTCTGCCTGAAAAATGCTGTTTTTACACAGTTTTCGTTTGGGGGGGTAAGGCTCTGTGTGGGTGGGTATCAGTGGATTAAGGGGAAATGGGTGACCATTGAGTAGGAGGGGCCATGGAGCCCATGAGTGGCCTGCACGGGGAGAGCCATGGGGGCCTACAGAGGAGGAGGCGAGAGTAGCCTGGTTATGTGCTACCAATTATCACATATAAAAGGTAAATATCTAAGGTAAAAATAATAATGAAAGTAACATGGCAAAATAAACTTAATGGTAAAGGTTAGGAGCGTTAAGCCGCGATCCTTACCTTAGACCGATCCCGCGATGCAATAACTGACGTAATCCCGTTTACGTCAATTATTGTATCGCAGGATCGGGCTAGGTAAGTAACCCGAACGCAAGACGTGGGTGAACTAAGGTTTTCTGTAGGGCCCTTATTTCGAAAATTTATGGTGTTATCCTGTGGGGTGTTTTATTGATTTGTGCAGTTTGGGAATTATATATATGAGGTAGGTATTGTTTGTTTGGGTATTTAATGCACTTTAAACTAATTATATATTCTGTAGAGCTAATCAATAATTTGGATTGTATTTCCAATTGGATTCTCTTCTTAATTCCTTATACTTCTCTGAATATTTTTCCTCACTCATTTAATAACAATATTCCGACCCTTTATCTGCGTATATTTACAATCAGGCCTGCGAGACCTCTTTTAGTTCATGTAAAGCTAGATTTCTTTACATGGTTAATTATCTCGACTAAGCATTGGTTTCTTTAAAATAGCTTCCTCAGGAATTTTTTGTAAACAAAGGTATATTGAAAATTAAGTTCAACGATGTTGACTTATTTCCGGCCTGTAAAAGCCCTTTGAGTTGGGAGATGTTCCATTTCCAAATCATCATTATTATGTTTTTTCAAGATCTTCTACATGTAACATATTTGAATTCCTGATACCGAGGTTGGCTACGAGGCCAAAGGAGGCTCTGCAACAAGCGTGCCTCTATTGGCTCTCGTCGACGACGGGGCGGAGGGGGCGGAGCCTACCAGAGCAGCGTTGCTGCCAACAGGATGAGGTTTTGTGAATCCCGGGGTGAGGACCTAGCGTTCAGGGTCCTCACCCTGCGGTAAAAGCTACTGCACGAAGATTGTGAGCGGAGGGGAAGTGAGTATAATTGTCCTTTATGTCAGGTAAAAAGGGAAATGGAAACAAAAAAGAAAAAGGCTTTTAAAATTTTGAAATCAGAGGGAAAGAAACAGTCTTACAGGGAGTACAAAAGCTGTGATAAAGAGTGACAAGGAAAGCAATTATTAAAACTAGATAAAATAGAAAATGAAATACGGATTGCCCGAACAAAGCAACAAAGTCCAACCCAAAATCTTTTTTTAGTATATAAATGGTAAATAAGATGAGAATGAGAATGTGGGTACCATGAAATATTGGGGCTGAGATGGTTTGTAGAGGATGCCGAAAAGGCTAATCTGCTAAACCGTTTTTACTGTTGAGAATCCTTGTCGTTACAGCAGGGATGTAATAATATGCAGGGGTAGAAATGAAGTAAGTAAAAATGAAGAGTAGAGTATTCACAAATGGCTAACAGAGGATATGGTACGGAAACAATTAACAAAGTTAATATCAATAAAAGCCCCAGGAACCAGATGGATTGATCTTGGATGGTTAAAGGAGTTAGTTCAGTTCTATATGACCATTTGGTTTTCTCATCTTTTCAGATTGGCTTTGGGGTCTGGGGATCCTGTGCCCGCTGGATTAGAAAAAAGCCATTCTAATGAACAATGTTCAAAAAAGGTAGCGGTCACCGCCTGGGGTGGTAACTATAGACCTGTAAGCCCAAAATTCGTGTTAGGGAAGGTGATGGAAACTTTGTTACGGATTCATCCTTGGGAACTTGTCTCCAGAGCGCATCTTCTTAGTAGAGTTAGCATGGATTTATGTGAAAATAGACATGCCAGACAAATTTAATTGTTTTTTTATGAAGAAACGTTAGTAAGATGTTAGATTTAGGCACAAAGCAGTCAGTTAATGTGGTATACTTGGCTTTTACAAAACCGCTTAGATACTGTGCCACATAGGCGACTAATGTATAAATGACCGGCAATGTGGGCCTTGAAGGAAAAAATTTGTTCATGGATACAGGCTGACCTAGATAGCTTAGCAAAATGGCCACGCAGAATGGCAGATGAGATTCAATTGTTGATAATGGAAGGTGATGCATTTGGGATTAATAATCCCTGTGCCACCTACCCTAAATAACTCTGTATATAAGAGGGGAAATAGATTCAAGAAGAAAAAATCGTATTTCTCATCTTTCAAGGCATGGTAAGGCCTCATTTGAATAGGCGGTGCAGTTTTGGAATACCCATATACAAAAGGGGACATCTTGGAAATGGAAGCAGTTTCAGGAAGGGGCAACTAAATTAATAAGGGGAAGGAGGGGCTTGAATAGGCAGGCCGAATTAGGACAAGTTAGGCTTGTTTACATGTGAGAAGAGAAGTGAAGTTTGGTGGGGACATGAAACCTTACTCAAATTATATATAATGGGCCATACATGAACTCTCTGGGTCAGTGGTCAACTAATAGGTCATATCAGAGGAATCGTGGAAATCCTTAAGGTTGGAAGAAAAAGAAGATTAGTATCATCTTCTGGAGTACAATATACCACAGGTACTAAGGTAGTCCATATACTACAGGTACTAGGTAGTCCATCTACCACAGGTAAAGGTTAGTCATACTACAGGGTACTAAGGTAGTCCATATACTACAGTACTAAGGTAGTCCATATGACCACAGGTACTCAGGTACTCAGGTTTAGTACCATATACTACAGGTACTAAGGTAGTACAATTACAACAGGTACTAAGGTAGTCCATATAATACAGGTACTAAGGGAGTCCACATACCCACAGGTACTAAGGTAGTCCATTACTAAGTACGAAGGTAGTACCATATACCACAGGTACTAAAGGTAGCCATATACGAAGGTACTAAGGGAGTCCATATACTACAGAATACTAAGGTAGTCATATACTACAGGTACTAAGGAGGTCCATATACCCCTACAGGTAACTAAGGTAGTGTCCGAGTCCATATACTACAGATACTAAGGTAGTCCATATACTACAGGTACTAAGGAGTCATATACTGACAGGTACTTAAGGTAGTCCATATACTACAGATACTAAGGTAGTCCAATACTACAGGTACTAAGGGGGGAGTCGTATAATACAGATTACAAGGGTTAGTCCTATACTCCAGGTACTAGGGATCCATATATACAGGTATAAAGGGAGTCCATCTAATACAGATACTAAGGTTAGTCCATATAACTACAGGTTACTAAGGGAGTCCATATACTAAGGTTACTAAGGGAGTCCATATACTACAGATACTAAGGTAGCCATTATCTACAGGTCCACTAAGGGAGTCCATATACTACAGGTATAAGGTAGTCCATATACTACAGCTACTAAGGTAGTCCATATATGACAGGTACTAAGGGAGAGTCCGTATGCTACGATACTAAGGTAGTCCATATTACTACAGGTACTAAGGAGTCCATAGACTACAGGTACTAAGGGAGTCCATATGACTACAGATACTAAGGTAGTTCCATATACTACAGGTACTAAGGGAGTCCTTATACTACAGATACTAAGGTGGGTAGGTCCATACTACAGGTACTAAGGGAATCCCCCATATTCCTACATGATAATAAGGTAGTCCATAGAATACAGGTACTAAGGGAGTCCGTATGCGGGATACAGATACTTAAGGTTAGTCATATACTACAGGTATAAGGGATCCATATACTAAAGGTCTAAAGGAAGTCCATATTACACAGATACTAAGGTAGTCCATATTTATACAGGCTACTAAAGTTTAGTCCATATACTAACAGAACTACGGTAGTCCATATATTTACTCAGGTACTAGGGAGAGTCCGTATGCTACAGTTACCTAAGGTAGTCATATACTACAGGTTACTAAGGGAGTCCATATACTACAGGTAACTAAAGGGAGTCCAATACTACAGATACTAAGGTAGTCCATATACTACAGGTACTAAGGGAGTCCATTTATTACTACAGCTACTAAGTAGTCCATATACTACAGGGTACTAAGGGAGTTCCATTATACTACAGATATATACCATGACATGGATGCAAGAGACATTGGAATTGTACTTTGTTTCTTGTTAGAATCACAGTCTATTGTAAACCAATATTAATGTGTGTACAAAAAAATTACTATAGCATACAATTGCGTACAATAAGTATTTTAGAAACTGTAAGAGATTAATGACTGTTTGATTTCGATTTTATATTTTTATAAGATAGTCACTCATGATCGGAAATATTCCTAATCTCCGTTTCAGTTATCAGAATATGAAACTCAGATGGATTTTCGATTGCTATTTGAAACCAAGCCACTAAAAAATCCAGATCTATTAACCAATCAGACTCTGGGGATAACATAATCTAGATTCCTGTGGGGATCCACAAAAGGCTGTTGTTGTAATGAATGTGTGTCCAGATATTATCAGGTACAAGAGAGGGATGGTTTCCCAATGACTCTCTGTTTGTAGGAAAAGGAACATTTTGCGGATTTATGGGGAAGTTGCATTCAGGGACCACAGTATACAGTACCATGACTGCTCAATTCTAAGTCTATATGGCTTTACACCAGTAAGTGATATGAACTCTAATGACACTGAACACATATTTACAAAATAATATAAAATCTGGGATATGACCAATTATACCATGTGCTGTGTTTGTAATAACATTTTTTGGGAACCTTGGTTCAGTAGGGAGAAAATACTGATTTAGAGAATGACTGATGTGTTTTAAAGGGGTGAATCATCAGAGGGGGATAGGAAGTGGAGGATAATTTAAAAGCAGGAGAACTATCATAAGCAAATATTTACTACAGTTAAGGGATTTGAAACGTGGAAAGCATTTAACTTAGAGAAACTATTTGAAAAATAAAATGATCCCCGTAGGGGCCTGAGCTGAGATTAACCCTTAAGGGAAATTGTAGAGAATATGAAGGATGGGGCTTTCAAAAAAATGAATGGGAACACGAAGATGAGTTTACTTAACAGAATGCTCATTCAAATGATAATAGTAGAGGATTAAGCCATAGACTTTTAAAAGGTTAATGAATAATTAGAAGAACTGAAGGGCTAAATGGAGGTTATAAGAAAGAGAGAAATTTGAAATCTAATGAAACTTAAGATGAGAATAGATACAAAGCGAAATTAAGAAACAACAAGAAGTTTCAAAGAGATGGGAAGATTATAGGAAGAATGAGGTGCCCATAGCTGGTCTAAAAATAGCAAATAACAAAGATCAACACTGAAGCTGGACATGGAGTAAAAAAAGCGTCTCTTTAGCGAAGACTAAAAAAGAGTGAGGCGAGGAAAAAGGTAGTAAAAAGAAAAACCAAGACACTTTATGGAGAGTGTCACCAAGAAGGTTGAGGGGAGAGAAGACAGGGGTCCTGTAGCAGGAGGTGCCAAGATGAATCTGTAGGGTTTGTGACAATAAAGTTCAAGTTGATTAACACCTCAGTGTGGGTTTAACAAAAGTGAGGCATCTCCTTGTTATCTAAAGGGTATTACCTTTAAACATCCAAGATACATTAAAACCAAGAATAAGACCTCTTTTAAAGCATTAAATGATCTGATGGACCTATTGATGAAAAGTAGAGAGGACAATAAAGAGGAATGGAATATGACATTGCTTCGAAAAAAATCTAACTAGTTTCAAATGCTATACACTTTGCCTGAATGTAATCCTTTTTCAAATTGGTTACACGGGATATAAAAATTGAAAAAAAAAAAAAACTTTTAAGGAGAATACCGATCTGATAATAAAGGAGCAGATATAAAAAGGTGGCAACGTAGTGTTAATACAGAACCCAATATCAGGCACAAGTAAGAGACAGTTTATCTGATGGTAATCAATAGGAGAAGCTTGACGGCAAATCCAATAGGACAAATAAAGACTATGAACAATGGGAATATAGGTTATCAGAAAGGATTGATCATTAGGAAAAGAAAAAAATTATATGTTAAACACACCCTAATATCCAAACTTTGACACCAATTCTAAAAGTTCGTTAAAAACAGGGAAAACTTGGCCTGGGAGAGAAGCCTAGCGTTGTGGGGATCGACGAACATACAGACATATAAGTAAATATGTGGATTAGATTGTTTCCGAACTTCGCAAAAAATCCGGTCGACTCAAGGATCCGCGAATTTTGGAAAAATTGAAAAATCCCACGTGAGCGGACCCCATTAAAACCTATTAAAATGAAAGAATTCTTCAAAAATATGAGGATTCTTCGAAACTACGAGCATTATTCAAAAATATGAGTAGTTGGAAAATACGAGAGGATTCTTCGGAAAAAATGAACGGACCCGAACATTGGCTTTGATCTGTCCCAAAATGCCAAAAAATCTGCGAAATTTAGAATTTAGAGGATTACTCGTCATTTTCCCGAAATATTTTTCAAAATTTTTGGAAAGCCGGTTCAGAAAAGGTATAGGCGGAAAAACCGGAAAATCCACGATATCCACCGTTTGCAAACAAGGTAAATCCGGGTTCGGATCGCAAACTGGGCCATCACAAAATGTGGATACTTATTGAGCCATCTTATACACGTTTAAATTAATGTATTCTTGACACTGGGGATTGTACTGAGAAGTTTAGAAGCGGATATAAAATTGAAACCGAGTTGCGTACTGGTGACAAATAGATGTGGTAAGGTCCGTATACTTATCGATCAGCCCCACAAGATAGGTCTGGAGGCATGTAGGAGTTTTTGGACATAGAGGGGTAAACATTTTAATCCCATACAGAGTTTACCAAACAGCTCTTACAATTTATTTTAGAGATAACTTCGTCTTGTCGACAGTGCTACTATCGGCCAGGGTAGGAGTTAGATGCACTGCAATGGGTGTGGCTTGTGTGGCGACTATGCATGCCCCAGCTAAAATGAGATGTTGGGATGACCGAGTGTGAATGTGATATGATCATAAGTCTAGGAGCTGAGGAGTCGGTGATATGTCCTGAATTAGATGTGGATAACACCTAATGCTATGGAATGGCTCAGAGGAGCAATTAGAAAAATTGTTGAGAAAATAAATCAAAATGATTTAAAAAATATTGCTGGAATGGAGGCCAGGATTTCAAGTACGTTCCTAAACATAGTATCAAAAAAATCATGTGGAATACAGAGACCTGCCAAAAAAAGTAAACTCCCTTCTAATGGCAACAAACCGCCATCCCAATATTGATTTTAAAGATTTACAGTACCTGGGGGGGCAAGTTCCGATGGATATGAAAGAACTGCTGCAAGATACAACATTTTCAAGGAGCAAGGCATTTTTTAAAAGTTTTTGTAACAGAGCCTACAAAAAAAGAGACATGTGGGACTATAAAAAAGACATATAAACTTGATTAGGTTTGTAATAACTTATTTATAAATACGATAAAGATTGGTATAAATTGAGGGGGAGCTTACAAAGTATTTGCTTGCCCGTCACTGACGATGATGAATTAAAGGGACCCTATTCCCCGGGTGGGCTACAGCAGAGGGGAAAAAATTTCTAGGTCCCGAATGTCCGTCCGACTCAGATGGATCGTCCAGAATTCAGGACGTCGGATAGTAATCATTTTCGAAGTACGGAGCTATTTCACCTAATTTCTAATGTTACAGTGCTAGAGTTGTAACTAAGAAGGTCAAATTCAGCATTGAAGTAATAATATAACGAGAGCTAAATATAAAAACTTACTAAAGGAATTTGCATTTAATAAAATAGTTCAATGTAAAAAGGTGAACTATTTGCTTTAATGAACACTGGGAGGATAAGGAAGCTATTTATGTCTTACCTTCCGTTTTCTTCATCAATATCTCACGATCAGCAAGAAGGTAAGCATTTTTACTGTACTTTTGTAGGCCGCACTGACAATTTCACGACCGATCCTTGTTCAGACATCATCAATAATAGCATTATCGCGCATGTCGCTATAGGTGAACAGAACCTAAAGAACCGAAGTAGTCGGGGGACTGCCAGTGTGGCCGCCAGTGGATCGGGCAAAAGTAAAATATACTCACTGTTACTGGCTCCTGATAAATTGATTGAGAAGGGAGGGTAAGTGACCTTAACATCTAGGTCTACTTCAAATCAATGCATTAAAGGAATAGTTAAACTGTTCCATTATTCCTTTAAAATATAAGGGCCACTTATGGTGCCTTAAATAAGGTTGTGGGTGTAAACTTGCATTTAAGTAAACTCCCCCCTTAAGCACTAAAATAGAATGGGTCAAGTGTAATTCCGGGGGACCTCTCTCTGTGTAAGTTATGGGTTGGCTCAGTATATTAAAGGCTTTGAAGAGGAGGACAGTGATTACACGACTTTCTAATGTACAGTGCTATTTGATACTGTTCTAATTGTACAGTCCTAATTTTCGATATAACGTTCTAATGTACAGTGGCTATTTTTGATAACTTTATAATGTACAGTGACTATTTTAATATAATTTTCTAATGTCAGTGGAATTTTCGATCATTTTCTAATGTACAGTGCTATTTTCGATAACTTTTCTATAATGCACAGTGCTATTAGATGTAATTTCTAATTGGACATCGCTATTTTCAATAACTTTCGGAATGTACAGTGCTATTTCGAAACTTCTATGTACAGCGCTTATGTTTGAGAATTTTCCAAAATGTACCCGTGCTATTTTCGATCATTTTCTAATGTACAGTGGTATTTTCGATAATTTTCTAATGTACGCACATTTGATAACTTTCTATGTACAGGCGATATTTTGATAATTTTCTAATGTTACAGCACTTATTTTCGATAAATTTTTAATGTACAGTGGTATTTTCGATCATGTTCTAATTGTACAGCGCTATTTTTGATAAGTTTCAATGTACAGCACTATTTTCGATAAAATTTCTAATGTACAGGTATTTGATGCATTTTTCTTTAATTGACAGCGCTATTTTGATAATTTTTCTAATGTACCGCCACTATTTTTGATAAACTTTCTAATGTACGTGCATTTTTGTAATTCTGATAAAGTACAGCACGTTTTTTTGATAATTTCTAATGTGTACAGCACTATTTTCGATAACTTTCTAATGGTACAGTGCGAGTTTTGATAATTTTCTAATGTACCGTGCTATTTTTGATAAATTTTCAAATGTACAGTGCATTTTCGATAATTTTTCGAAGATACAGTGGTATTTTCGCTAATTTTCTAATCTTACAGTGCTATTTTCGATAATTTCTAATATACAGTGCTATTTTCGATAATTTTTCTAATGTACAGTGGTATTATTCGATAATTTCGAAAATAGCCGTGAACGTTCTAAAAATTACCATCAGAAACTCGAAGTGGTCTCGATCGTATTATTTTCGCAAGATTTTTGAATGTTTCGTCTATATTTTCGAAAAAGAGGATTAATAAAAAATTTTAATGGCAATGAGAGTATACTGGGGGCAAAAGATAGTTAATGGAAATATACCTGGAATATAACCAACTATGGAGCCAAATAAATTGAAAATGAAGTGTAAAAACAGAGTTGTAACTAAGAACGGTCAAATTCAAGACATGGAATATAATTAAATAGACTAAAATATAAAAAAACGTTCCTAAAAGGAATTGCATTAAATTGAACTAGTTCACTGTATAAAAGTGAACTATTGCTTAATGTTATAAATTGGAACCTGGGAGGATAAGGAGATATGTCTTACCTTCCGTTTTCTCTAATCAATATCTCACGAGCAAGCAATGAAGGGTAAGTATTTTACTGTACTTTTTGTGGCCGCACTGACATATCCCGACCGCTGCCTTGTTTCAGATCAATCATCAAGAATAGCATTACGCGCATGTGCGCTATAGGGAACAGAACCAGGAAGTAGTGGACCTGCCAGTGTGGCGCGTGGATCGGGCAAAGGTAAATTATTTTAGTTATTAATAATGTACAGTGGTATTGTCGATAATTTCTAATGTTACAGCACCATTTTTGATACTTTAATGTACAGCGCTATTTGATAATTTTCTAATTGTACGCACTATTTCGATAACTTTCTAATGTCAGAGCTATTTTCGATCATTTTCTAATTTACACGTATTTTGATAATTTTCTAATGTACGCCACTATTTTCGATAAACTTCTAATGTACAGTGCATTTGTTGATAATTTTCTAAAGGTACAGCACTTTTTCAATAATTTTCTAATGTACAGCACTATTTTCGATAACTTTATAATGTTTACAGTGCGGACTTTTTGATAATTTCTATGTCAGCACTATTTTTGATCATTTTCTAATGTACAGTGGGTATTTTCGATAATTTCTAATGTACAGCACTATTTTCGATAATTTTCTAATGTACAGTGCTATTTCAAATAACTTTCTAACGTACAAGCGTTAGTTTTGATAATTTTCTAAGTACACATTATTTTCGATCATTTTAATGTACAGTGGTATTTTCGATCATTTTCTAAATGGTAAGTGTTATTTTCGATCATTTTCTAATGTACAGTGGTATTTTTGATCATTTTCTAATGTACAGTGCTATTTTCGAGTAATTTCTATGACAGCGCTATTTTCGATAATTTTCTAATGTACAGCTCTATTTTCGATAATTTCTAATGTACCAGTGCTATTTTGATATAATTTATAATGTACAGTGCTATTTTTGATAATTTTCTATGTACAGCGCTATTTTCGATAATTGTCTAATGTACAGTGATATTTTTGATAATTTTCTAATTACAGTGCTATTTTTGAAATACTTTTCTCCATGTTCAGTGCTATTTCGATAATTTTCTAATGTACAGGCTATTTCGATAATTTTGTAATGACAGTGGTTATTTCGATGAATTTTCTTAATGTACAGTGACGATTTTCGATAATTTTCCAATGTTACAGTGCTATTTTTGATAAATTTTCAAATGTACAGTGCTATTTTTGATTAATTTCAAAGGTTACAGTGCTAATTTTCGATAATTTCTAATATACAGTGTATTTTCGGATAATTTTCTAATGTAACAGTGGTATTTTTGATAATTTTTCATGTACAGTGCTATTTTTGTCATTTTATAATGGGCAGTGCTATTTTCGATAAATTTCTAATGTACAGCGATATTTTACGATAATTTTCGTAAGTACAGTGTATTTTCGATAATTTTGTAATGTACAGTCTTTTTTCGATAATTTCCAATGTACAGTGCTATTTGATAATTTTCAAAGGTACAGTGCTATTTTTGATTAATTTTCAAATGTACAGTGCTATTTCGATAATTTCTAAGTATAACAGTGGGTATTTTCGAATAATTTTCTAATGTACGTGGATGTTTTGATAATTTTCAAATGTACAGTGCTTATTTTGATTAATTTTCAAATGTACAGTGCTTATTTTCGATAAATTTTCTAATATACAATGGTTTTTTCGATAATTTTCTCTGTATAGTGCTATTTTTGATAATTTTCAAATGTACAGTGCTATTTTTGCTAATTTTCAAATGGACTTGTACGTGCTAAATTTTGATAATTTCAAAAGTACAGTGCTATTTTCGAAATTTCTATATTACGTGGTTATTTTCAGTGGGACCAAAGGAGTTTTCGAAAAGTAGACCGTGACGTTCGAAAAGAATACGAAGTACGAAACGGCCGAAGTTGGTCTCCGATCGTAGTTTCGAAAGATTTTTGATGTTTGTAAACTCAGTATTTTCGAAAAAAGGGATTAGAAGGATACACATTTATAATGGGCAATGAGAGACGTAACTGGCGGCAAAAGAATAGTTAATGGAAATATACACAGACATATAAAACCAAAGGAAGGTAATGGAGCCAAAGTAAAAAATTGAAACTGAGAACGGCAATGAAGGAGCTTGAGTTGTTAAAAACAGAGTTGTAAACTAAGAAGGCAAAATTCAGCATGTGAAGTATACTAAATAGAGATAAAATATAAAAAGTTACTAAAGTTATTTGCAATATTAAATAATAGTTCACTGTCAAGTGAACTATTGCTTTAATGTAAATTGAAACCTGGGAGGGATAAGGAGATATGTCTTACCTTCCGTTCTTCAATCAATATCTCACGATCCACAATGAGGTAAGTATTTTTACAGGTACTTTTTTTGGGCCGCACTGACACTTCCCGACCGATCCTGTTCAGATCCAATCATCAAAATAGCATTATCGTGCATGTGCGTCTAGGGTGAACAGAACCAGGAAGTAGTCGGGACCTGCCCAGAAGTGTGGCCGCAGTGGATAGGGCAAAGTTAAATCTACTCCCTTTGTTACTGGCTCCTGATTAAATTCATTGAAGATGGGAAGGTAAGGACCCCTTAAACATCTCGGTCTTCAACAATGCATTAACGGAATAGTTAACTTTTCCATTATTCCTTTAAAAGATAAGTGCACTATTGTGCACTTAAATAAGGTTGTGGTTTGTAAAGGGCCTTTAAGTAAAGCCCCTTAAGCTACGAAAATAGAATGGGTACCGTGTAATTCCCGTGGGGGACCATTATCTCTGTGTAAGTTAGGGGTGGCTCAGGTAGATATTAAGCGTTTGAAGCGGATGACATGATTACACGACTTCTAATGTACGTGCTATTTTGATACCTTTCTAATGTACAGTGGCTATTTTCGGAAACTTCTAATGTACAGTGATTTGGATAATTTCTAATGTTAAAGCGATATGTTCGATAAACTTTCTAATGTTTGTACAGTGCTATTGTCGATAACTTCTAATGTACAGCCGTATGTTTGATAATTTTCAAATGTTACAGTTGCGATTCGATCCATTTCTAATGTACAGTGTTTTGTTCGATAATTTTCTAATGTAAAGCACCATTTTTGATTAACTTCTAAGTACGCGATATTTTTGATAATTTCTAATGTAACAGCACTATTTTCGAGAATTTCTAATGTCCAGTCACGGTATTTCGATAATTTTCTAATGTCCAGCGCTATTTTGATAATTTCTAATGTACAGCCCACTATTTTCGATAACTTTTCTAATGTACAGAGCTCTTTTCGATCATTTCGTAATTTACAGCGCATTTTGATAGATTTTATAATGTACGCCACTATTTTCGAGGATAACTTTTAAATGTACAGTGCTATTTTTGAAATTTTCGAAAGTACAAGCACTTTTTTCGATATTTTCTAATGTACAGAACTTTTTCCGGAAACTTCTAAATGTACAGTGCTATTTTGGATAATTTTCTACTGTAACAGTGCTATTTTGAAATTTTCAAATGTTACAGTGCTATTTCGATAATTTTCTAATATACCGTGCTTTTTCTGATAATTTTCTAATATACAGTGCTATTTTCGATAATTTCTAATTACAGTGCTTTTTCGATAATTTTTCTAATTACAGTGGGTATTTCGATAATTTTCGAAAATAGCCTTGAACGTTCAAACAATCCGATCAGAAACTCGAAAGTGGTCTCCGATCGTCATTCGAAGATTTTGGAATGTTCGTTCTGATTTCGAAAAAGAGGATTAAATATAAATTTTAATGGCAATGAGATATAATGGGGGCAAAAGAATAGTTAATGGAAAATATAACCTGTGCTGTAATTTTATATGTAAAGCATATTTTCGATAACTTTTAATTTGTACAGTGCTATTTTTGATAATTTTCTAATGTTAAGTGCTATTTTGATAATTTTCAAAGGTTACGTGCTATTTTCGAATAATTTTCTAATAACAGTGGTATTTTCGATCATTTTCTAATATACAGTGCTATTTTCGATAATTTTCTAAATACAGTGCTATTTTCGATAATTTTCTGAATATTACAGTGGTATTTCAAGAATAATTTTCGAACATAGCCTTGAACGTTCAAAAATCGATCAGAAACTCGAAAGTGGTCTCCGATCGTATTTTCGAAGATTTTTGAATGTTCGTTCTATTTTCGAAAAAGAGGATTAAATATAACATTTTAATGGCAATGAGATATACTGGGGGCAAAAGAATAGTTAATGGAAATATACAGCGCTATTTTTGATAATTTTCTAATCATTTTCTAATTTACAGCGCTATTTTTGATAATTTTCTAATGTACGCCACTATTTTCGATAACTTTCTAATGTACAGTGCTATTTTTGATAATTTTCTAAAGTACAGCACTTTTTTCGATAATTTTCTAATGTACAGTGCTATTTTCAAATAACTTTCT
>JAACNH010003035.1:0-32315 GCA_019447015.1 Hymenochirus boettgeri | reverse complement strand
GGGCATAGGAATGGATCCCATTATAGAGTAATTATGGTAGAAACATGTTTAAAAAAAAGCTGTTACCATAGTAACCAACCCATTTGAGAACTGTTTTACTGTGATGACATTGTCTGATCATATGATTTGTAGCTGAGAAGTTGCAAATAGTTCACATTTGTTGGTTCTCTGTAAGTAACAAAGATTTTTAATTTCTGGGGGATTTTATACGTGGAAGAAGGTTGGCTATAGCAATGGATCCCATTATAGAGGAATTATCGTAGAAACAGGTTTAAAAACAAAACAAAAAGCTGTTGCCATAGTAACCAACCCATTTGAGAAATGTTTTACCGTGTTGTCATTGTCTGATCAATGATTTGTAGCTGAGAAGTTGCAAATGTTCACATTTGTTGGCTCTCTGTAAGTAACAAAGATTTTTAATTTCTGGGGGGATTTTATACGGAAGAATGGTTGTCTATAGCAATGGGTCCCATTATAGAGGAATTATGGTAGAAACAGGTACAACAACAACAACAAAAAAAGCTGTTACCATAGTAACCAACCCATGTGACAATGTTTAACTGTGATGTCATGGTCTGATCACATGATTTGTAGCTAGAAGTTGCAAATAGTTCACATTTGTTTGCTCTCAGTAAGTAACAAAGATTTTTAATTTCTGGAGGAATTTTATACGTGAAGAATGGTTGGCTATAGGGATGGATCCCATTATAGAGGAATTATGGTAGAAACAGGTTAACAACAAAACAAAAAGCTGTTGCCATAGTAACCAACCCATTTGAGAAATGTTTTACTGTGAGGTCATTGTCTGATCACATGATTTGTAGCTGAGAAGTTGCAAATAGTTCACGTTTGTTGGCTCTCTGTAAGTAACAAAGATTTTTAATTTCTGGGGGGATTTTAAGTGGAAGAATGGTTGGCTATAGCAATGGATCCCATTATAGAGGAATTATTGTAATACAGGTTAACAAAAAAGAAAAAGCTGTTACCATAGTAACCAACCCATTTGAGAAATGTTTTACTGTGATGACATTGTCTGATCACATGATTTGTAGCTGAGAAGTTGCAAATTGTTCACATTTGTTGGCTCTCTGTAAGTAACAGATTTTTAATTTCTGGGGAGATTTTATACATGGAAGAATGGTTGGCTATAGGAATAGATCCATTATAGAGGAATTATGGTAGAAACAGGTTAACAACAAAACAAAACAAAAGCTGTTGCCATGGTAACCAACCCATTTGAGAAATGTTTAACTGTGATGTCATTGTCTGATCACATGATTTGTAGCTGAGAAGTTGCAAATAGTTCACGTTTGTTGGCTCTCTGTAAGTAACAAAGATTTTAATTTCTGGGGGATTTTAAACGTGGAAGAATGGTGGCTATAGCAATGGATCCCATTATGGAGGAATTATGGTAAAAAACAGGTTAACAACAACAACAACAACAAAAAAAAAAAAAAGCTGTTACCATAGTAACCAACCCATGTGACAAATATTTAACTGTGATGTCATGGTCTGATCACATGATTTGTAGCTAAGAAGTTGCAAATAGTTCACGTTTGTTGGCTCTCAGTAAGTAACAAAGATTTTTAATTTCTGGAGGAATTTTATATGTGGAAGAATGGTTGGCTATAGGAATGGATCCCATTATACAGGAATTATGGTAGAAACAGGTTAACAAAAAAAAAGCTGTTACCATAGTAACCAACCCATTTGAGAAAAGTTTTACTGTGATGACATTGTCTGATCACATGATTTGTAGCTGAGAAGTTGCAAATTGTTCACATTTGTTTGCTCTCTGTAAGTACAAAGATTTTTAATTTCTGGGGGATTTATACGTGGAGAATGGTTGGCTATAGGAATGGATCCCATTATACAGGAATTATGGTAGAAACAGGTTAACAAAAAAAAGCTGTTACCATAGTGACCAACCCATTTGAGAAATGTTTTACTGTGATGACATTGTCTGATCACGTGATTTGTAGCTGAGAAGTTGCAAATAGTTCACATTTGTTGGTTCTCTGTAAGTAACAAAGATTTTTAATTTCTGGGGGGATTTATACGTGGAAGAATGGTTGGTTATAGGAATAGATCCCATTAAGAGGAATTATGGTAGAAACAGGTTAACAACAACAAAAAAAAGCTGTTACCATGATTTGTAGCTGAGAATTTGCAAACAGTTTGCGTTTGTTGGCTCTCTGTAAGTAACAAACGGAGATTCAATAAAAGTTCTTATCGTTTAAAATGGTGCTAATTTTGCCCCAACCAATACATCTTATTTAACATTTGTAATCTTACATCTTGGGCAAATTAGCACCATTTTAAACGATAAGAACTTTTATTGAATAACCCTGAAAGATTTTTAGTATCTGGGATCTGGGGGGATTTTATATCTGTGAGAATAGTTGGCTATAGGAATGGATCCCATTGTAGAGGAATTATAGTGGAAATAGGTTTAAAAAATGCTGTTGCCATAGTAACCAACCCATGTGACAAATGTTTAATTGTGATATTTTTGTCTGATTGATCAGATTTGTAGCTGACAAGTTGCGAATAGATACCAATTGTTGGCTCTTTGTTAGTAACAACGATTTTTAATATCTGGGGGGATTTTATATGTGGAGAATGGTTGGCTAAAAGTTTAGAAAAAATGTAAAGTAATGTATAAATAATGAACATGCAATAGATAAATGTAATGACTAATGGATGGGGCCTTGTGACTTTTATCCCTATCTCTAACAATGAGTCGGGCCTGCCACTGAAGAGAGCAGTGAGCTATTATATAAAATACTAGACAGTTAAGCCCGTTATATAAACCTGCTTGGCTACACGGCAATATCATTGACTAGAGACCAAATGATGTCGTGGGACATCACCACGTATGCAGAGCACGGAGAGAAAAAAGTGACAACAAAGTTGCAGTTACCTATCGGCAGTCCAACTCAGTCAAGTGCCAAAGTGTCTAACAGCCTAAGATCTCTCCCTGACATTTGCTGCTGCATTCACTTTACCAGCACGTTCCACCTATTGCCACCCTGTGTCTTCCTACAGCAAATGTTTCTCAAGATGAAGTTTGTTACCCTTGGAAAGTTCTTTATGTGGATTTGTATCTACGATTAAATGAAGTCATAAGCACAATGTTTTTGCTGAATCGAACCCTTATAAATACCCTATGTCTATAGTTAAATCCAGGGATTTTTTCCGATTGCATTTGGAGTCAGGAAGGAATTTTCCCCACTTCATTTTGGGGTTTTTCGCCTTCCTCTGGATCAACTGGGTAGGCTAAAACGATGTAGGTGGATGTATTTTTTTAACTATGTAGTAAAAAATGTATAAATAAGTTGTTGTAAACAAAGAATCTGAAATGCGTTTTTATATTATATAACAATGTAGTATCTCGATGGGCCTTGAATTATATAACACGTTGAATATTATATTTCTGGATGGTCCAAGGCCATAAAAATAGCTGTTTCTTTCACTTTCCCTTTCTTTCTCTTACTTCAGTAATTTTTACATAAGGATAATGTGATCGATCCTGGATGTTGCTATTTCGAATACCGTATATACTTGAGTATAAGCTGAGGTTTTCAGGCTTTAAAAAAGCCTGAAAATCGAACCTCGGCTTATACAAGGGTCACTCACCTCGCTCCCTCTGCAATCCAGCTGCCGCTCACGCTGCATCCACTGACGTCACTACTCGGTCTCACTTCGGAGCTGAGTAGTGATGTCAGGCAGCATGGTGCGGAGTGAGCTGCAGCTAGATTGCAGAGTGAGATGAGTGACTGCTTTTAATACACTTTTAAAAACCATACACAGCTTTTTACCTGTACAGGGAATTGTTCTGGCCTATTTCTTCTCCACTGAACTGGAGTTCAGCTACTAAAGCATGCTGGGAGTTGTATTTTCCAAACATCTGGAGTGCCAAGGAATGTGGTTTTAGTTGCCTTTAAATGGACAGAAAAAATCTCATACATTAATAGCCAAATCCAGTATGGCTATTACTGTATGGAGTACTGTATGGGAATCTGCCGTCCATTTAAAGGGCAACTAAAGCCTCAAAACAACAATCAGGTTTTCCTATTCTTGAGGTAATGATAGGTACCTCGGCTTATACTCGGATCAGCTTATATTTAAGTATATAGGGTATCTGCACTGGTGCCAAACATAGAATCAGAACGATTTAGAAAAAAAGAGAAATACTTCAATGCAGTCCCCTGCAAATACTTTCAATTGAGTTTTTCATCCCTTTTCTGGGAATAATTTGGGGTTAGGGTTCCTGCATGAAGGGGAAGAAATGCACAATATATGGCCCATGTGGGGACAATATAATGAAATAGGCATTTCAACACATAAAGCAAAAAAATATGTCTCAGAATCCACTCAGTAGGCTGAAGGAATAGCAAGTGCTATAATAATAATAATTTGCAAGTTGTTGCAAATTTGCATATGGTCCTGGGAAATCCTGATATAAATGAATATGGCTGCAGTGTGTCAAGACTTGTGCCATTTTAGTGATATTTTAGTGTTTCTCTACATTTTTTTGTCACAGTGATGTCAGTCCTTTAAAAATTGTGAAACATAAAAAACCAACACTAATCACCAACCACCCCCAAGCCGAGGCCGCGTGTGGCAGCCGCCACTCAGCTGGTTTCCGCTTCCCACCCTGGTGCACAAACGGTATAGGTCCCTCCAGTTGCAGCCCCCCTTGTCTCCTCCCCCCGTTCCCTCCACCCATTGTTCCCACCCGCCTATTAAGAGCCCCTTCCATCATTGGTTCCGTTTTCTTCCCCCCCTTTGCCGTACGCATTTCCTTACATACTATATTGTAGTCACACTTCATTCGCCACTGCGGGTGCCCACCCCCCCCGTACATTTTTATCCCATTTTTTTTCACTGGCTAATTTGTATTCCCCCACAGAGATCAACGCCCTCCAGCCCACCCAGGCCCACCACATCATCAGGGAAGCAACTTTATCATGAAGCAAACTGAAAGAGGGCATTCACATTGGGGGTTTTTTCTTGCCCTGACGCACTGTAGTTTTTGTTCCAGCCACTGTAATCTCCTTTTCTCTTTCTCCCCCTCCCCCCTTCCCCCTTCTCTCTCCTGTGTTCTTCCTTTCTCTTTCCCCTCCTCCCCTTCTTCTTCTCCCTTTCTTCCCCCCCCCACCTTCTTCCTTTCTTTCTTTTACAACGTTATTGCGTTAACACTCACTTAGGGGCCAAACTTTGTATGTGTACCTCGTGCATGCTTGGTACATTTCAGAACATTTCAAAGCTTGCTGTGCGTGCACTCTAAGGTCACTCCACTTGATTTCATGTACATGTACCCCTTGCAGCGATTTTGTCCTGATCTACATCTTGCGGCTACCTCCCATCTTTCTTCCATTTTAATCTTTTCTCTTCTGGCATTTAAGTTAAATTTATATAATATTATGTCATTCATCGTCCATCTGTTTTGCTATTTTATAACAGTGTTATTTTTTGTGTACTTTCCCCAGTATTTACTTTCACACGCGTGAGACGATATAGACTGTGTGTACATTTGTCACACCACTTGCTCGCGCGTTAAATCTTTTATATGTTTGTCACCATCCTATACACTTGTTGTGGGTATAAAAAGTATTTATCCCCTTTCAGCTCCACCTGTTGTCGCGCCGCACACTTTTTCGTGCAGACTGCGTACTAGTGTCCACCTCTTTGTTGCATTGTCATATGTTCCCCCCTTTCTTCTTTGTGACTATGTTTACAGCTCAATTTTAGAGTGCATTAAGCTTGTAAATTACTCCAGTCACAGTGTGGGCAGAAGTTCTTCTATTGGTACCATGTCACCATGTGGGGACATACCTGTGACCACCTCTAATCATTATCCCTTCAGCTGGGCTAATTATATTGTACACCCAGCTATCATTGATGGGTACAAGCCGTGTATCTGTACCACTCGTAACGGTTTGGTTTTATAAATTCTCTTTCTGCTACTTTGCTTCTATGTAGTCACCCACACCTCGGGCCTCAACCCCGTTTGTTATCCCATTTTAAATGTCCCTCCTGCTTCGCGGCCACCCCAACTCCCGAGTACTTTTTTCCACAACGCTCAGGGCTGGCGCCTTGGCTTTTCTCTATGTATACCGTATGTCCTCTCTCCCCCGGCACTTATTACCAGCTGCGTGCGGCCCAGCCCCCTCGGCATGGGCGGCTTACCATCCTGCCCCTCACCTCATTTTACTGACCAGTATCGCCTTGTGCATCTCGTCGTAGGCGCTTGTTGTTCTAGACTTCCTATTAGTTATTACAGTCTGTCTACTCCAATTGCGGGTTCGCCGGCTCGTTCCCCCCCCCCCCAAACCCCCCCAGCTAACAGTGTGACTATGGACGATGAGGCACATCTAACGCTTATACACGAGTACTGTGTATGGCAGCCCCAGTAACCACACCCCGCAGCAGGCTTAAAAGTGCATGAGAGGCCCTGTCGTATACCTTTATACGAAGTCTCAGTGCTGTTGCATAGAATATGCTCAGCTGGTAGGCTGTAGATCAAGCAGATCTGTGTGTGTGGCCCTCGGGTGATTGGGCATCCCGGGGGAAGGTATTACCCGATCCTGTGGTTAGCCCTTGGTACATGAGCCCCCTTTGGACCCCTCTCCTATTAGTGTCCTAGCCAGTCTGTCGGTGTGTACCTGGTACTGGACTGGTACTGCCTCTATCTAACAATCTGTGTGGGCACACTGTGGCATCGAGGGCATCTAGATTATGGTTTGATGTGGTGGGGTTTGTGGTTTTTTTTGTTGTACATGAGTCACAGCTGTGCATAGCGTGGTAGTTCGTTGCTATGCTGAGTAATGGTGATGAGAGGGTAGTATATGAAGAGGCACAGACTATTGGCCTATGGCCATGATATGTACACAGTTGCAATTAGTTAACAGTGCACATCCACTTGAACTATATATTTGTTCAATAGAGGATAATAAAGTTAAGTTATGGTGAACGCCCCTGTTCGAAAGGTAAATGCGACGTGATACTAAGTAGGGATAACTCTGTAATTTAGCATGTACTTATTACATTCCCCCCTTGTACCCCCCTCTCTTAATCGTTAATGTTTGCCATTTCACGTCCACCTGATGGTACCAATCGCTTGTGTAATCCATATCCACCCCCGCCTACACCCTGACTACCCTGCCAATTAATTGCTACACACATCTCCGATCTTCCCAAGAACGACATCTTATGACAGTCTAATTTGATCACCCAATTTAACGCGTCTGTTCACCAGGTTTAGACATTAGCATGGTGCAGAAATTGGAAGTCAAAGTATGTAACCAGTTGTACCTCTTCTTCCCCCTACAATAGAAGCTCAACAGGATCGCTGTGTCCTAAGCAGTATTTTCACCCTGCTTCATGGATGCAGTGGTCTTGCATTAAGCACTTCTGCTTTTTACTGGGCTGTCTTTTTGTCTGTTGAATCTTTAACTGTTAATCTTGTTTTTTGGGGGGGAAACATCTCTTCTGTTAATAGTAATTAATAACACAAGCAATTTATAATATTAGTGCACATTAATTCAACAATTGTATATTTATATTACTGTTTTATTCTTGGATTATAGCATGTCCATCTCTATGGATAAAATAGTTTAATTAATTTATAAAATGGTAATGTGCCTAATAAGCACTGCCTTTCTTGTGGCAACCATAGGCATTATATAAAAAAAAAGAAATAGATGGGAAAACATGAGCTGTTTAATATAAACATTTAATGTGAGTGAGGTGAGCAAAATATCAACATAAATAGTGACACCCATACCCATAAAATGCCCCCCTCTCCAGATGACACAACCAGTACACTATATTATCATACAATATGTCCCCATGTTCCTAGATTACTTTAATACTTAAAAGGGAACTGTGGTCTCCAAACAGTTGAGTTTAAATGAAAGGTCAGTTTCCTACCTTTAAAACAAGCCATCAACCACCTATCTACGTGCTCCACAGCCCAAATACACAGAAATGACTGACCAGAAAGTTAATGGGTGGGAGGCTGACATGTGACATTCTTGAGGCTTCTCCTGCACAGTGCCACCGGCAAGCAGCCTCAGACTTCCTCAGTGTGTGAGGGAGACAGGAAGTCCCTCCTCTTTCGCTGTGTAAAGGACCTGCAGCTGCAGAGAAGGTAAGGGAATCTACAGCCCTTCTCTCTCACAGTGTGAAAGCAGAGAGTTCTCACTCTGCCTGAAAAGGCTGTTTCCACAGAGTTTTCGGGGGGGGGGGGGAGGGGGTGTCAAAGTGGGCCCACAGCACCTGTGAGGGGGGGGTTTGGCACCCGCGAGTTGGCAGGGCTTAGGCACACACAAGTGGGACGGGCTTAGGCACCCGTGAGTGGGCGAAGCCACGGACCCATGAGTGGGCAGGCCACAGCATCCATGAGTGGGGTGGGGCAACATGGGGCGTAAGGGAATGGGCCAAGGGGGGCCTGCAACTGGAGGGGGGCCATGGGGTCCATGAGTGGGGAGGGACCAGGGGGGCTGAAAGGGGAGGAGACACAGGCAGATTGACTGACATGATTTCAGAGCAGGAAGCAGGAAGTGCATTTGTGAGCAAAAACAATCACTATTCATGTGTTCAATGATGTTCAAAACGATTATATGATCACAATGATCTTCTATCAGAGTGGATATGAATCATCATAGGTAAGTATTATTAGAAACTAATCAGTTGTCTAAATAGACAGATCCAACAATATTCGGATATCCAACGTCAGTATTTCAACTCCCCGCAACAATCCATCCTTGTGTTAATTCTTATTAACAAACACATCCTCAGAAGGCACCCTACTTACCTAAAGGGTCATTAAATAAATGGGACAAAATCCCCTCTTTTTGAGTCTGCCCCTAACCTAACGATGATCATGCTTACTCTAGGCATTATAGTACTGCCTTTATTATTGAATAACTTATGTAGAAATCAAATCTCCTCCAAATTCTTGGACTTTTACATCCTGATCCATTCTAGTATATGTTTAGGCAAAAAGAACATTCTGTTGTATAGAAATGTAAAAAGAAATGTAGAACCTATACAGTCTCTACAGATTCACAAATAATAATCATCATACAATGTATTTACAAAAACTGTATTTATCAAACAATTCAATTACCCAGAATAATAGTTTTCCAAAAGGATAAGGGTAAAAAAAATGGCAGTCTTTTTTGTTTGTTTGTTTCTTTTTTAGGGTAAAAAAAGATGCAAGTGTTAATTTCACATCCGATAAACATTTTTCTTGTGGTCTTGGGCCTATTTATAAAAGATCGGTATCGTTATCGTAAATACCGATCGTTATCGTAAAATAACGACCGGGTTTTAACGATAACGACCGTTATTTACCGATAACGACCGTTATTTACGATATCGGAAATACCGGTCGTTATCGTAAATACGGTCGTTATTTACCGAGAACGACCGTTATTTACCGATAACGGTCGTTATCGGTAAAACCCCGGTCGTTATTTTACGATAACGATCGGGATTTTACGATAACGATAACGATTTTTTATAAATAGGGCCCTTTGTTCCAAAGTATGATAAAGTATTTTTACTGAAAGCATTTGGCAGATGAAAGAAAATTGCATCTTCATAATGACTGCTAACAAACATTGTATGGCACGCTTAGATCGTTTTAAACATTGATGTCACACACAAACCATTATAGTTCAACGCACCAATTTAGAGTTTAGTTTCTGGTTTACTTGTTTACTTCTTGTTTTGTTTCAGACTGAAAAACAGAGATTTCTGTACAATGTAGTGGAAAGGAAAAGGTAACCAATTCCATGTTCTGCCTACAGCTTTAAAATCAATAAATATGGATCTGAATTATTGATGAAGTTGTGTTCATAAAGATTTACTGTTTGTTGCTCTTAACATTTTAATCTGTCTCTTTACTAAAAGAAACATTTGCCTTCATGCTCCCATAAAACGTTTACTGCCACAAGCCAATGACTTTTTTTTTCTTTGATTCCCATCCTATGAAAATAGATGTGTTTTAAATGCATTGATGTACCTTAACGGCATACTGTACTAATAGTAAATTAGTGGAGTAGAGAGTAGATATGATAGCCTAGTCTAGGCGCAGTCCCCCCAAATACCTGGAGTACTTTTAAGAGTTCCTTTAAGTACTTTAAGTTTATTGCATTGAAATGCATCTTTAATATCAGGATGTAGATTTAGACTATTGGCTTCACACTTAAAGGAATAGAGTTCAAAGTTTAGTGCTGTATAAGTTTTTTTATCTTTTCATTTTCTGTACGATGTGGGATCAGTTGGCCATCAGGTCAGAAAAAACATTAAAGATATCAGGTTTGACTCAAATATGTCTTTATTTGTCTTAAGATGGAGATTTTATACAGTGTAATCATATAGAGATTTATCTTATTTCTTAACTGTTTTTATATGGCATTATTTCATTTAAACCCTCCCCTACAAATTAAAGGAGACAAATCATATTTGAATTAGGTGACATCAGTTTACACATTCAAGGCTCTATAAACACATATTTGTTGGATAAAAAAAGAATATTTCAATGGCCAACTATTGTCAGTGTGTTGGAACTCACCATTATCTGAATAGATAGAAGATGTAGCTCATTTAATTTTTGGATCCCTTGGCTTATAGCAACCATAATTTCTTGTATGTTTATCATATACCTTAATAGTAATTGAAGTTGAATAAAGACATACGTCTATCTAATCAAATCTTTATACACGCCCCTTTAAACCCAACCTTACATCCAGAGGAAGGCAAAAAAAAAAAAAGCTTAAAAGGTGGAGGGGGGGGGGGGGGGGAATTCCTTCATGACTAAATGGCAATCGGGAAATATACCCGGACCAACCAGAACTACAGTATATGTATTAATACCAGTAATTCTCAATATTATATAGTATCCCCAGACCAAAACAGAACTACAGTATTGTATTAATACCAGTAATTCTCATATTATATAGTACCCTTTACCAACCAGAACTACAGCATATGTATTAAACCAGTAATTCTCAATATTATATAGTTATCCGTACCAACCAGAACTACAGGATATGTATTAATACCAGTATTCTCAATATTATATAGTATCCACGTACCAACCAGAACTACAGTTATGATTAATACCAGTAATTTCAATATAAGTATCCCCGTACCAACCAGAAACAGGTATATGTATAACGTAGTATCCTCAATATATAGTACAGTACCAACCAAAACTACAGTATATGTATTAATACCAGAATTCTCAATATTTATAGTTCATCCTTTACCAACCAGAACTACAGTATAGTTATTAATACCAGTAAATTCTCAAATATTAGTATTTCCCTGAACCAACCAGAAAACAGTATATGTATTAATACAGATAATTCTCAATATATATAGTATCCCCGTACCAACCAGAACTACAGTATATGTATTAATACCAGTAATAGAAACTTATCAGCCCTCTAGAACAAACATATGTTGTAACTTCATGCTCTAAAAGCACATGACAAATAGGGCAATTTACCCAGAGCCACCCCTTTGTTTGTGCCAGCTATTTAATATGGCAATCTCAGTTTTGGGTAAATACAGGATGGGTCTAGTACATGCGGTGATTTAACGCCAGCTGTTAGCCACGCTAATAGTGCTGCAAATTGATATTAAAACAATATTACATGATGTTTTATCTGTAGTGACATTTCAATAAACATCTTCAAATAATGACAGAGCACTCATTCCAGTCAGCTGCACAATCTCTATTCCATGCATACTTCTTACAGTAATTGTATCCTCAGCTTCTCATCTTATATACAGTGAACAGCCAATTAAAATGAAATTGTCAAACAGCGATAATACCTTCACACAACCTGCTTTTAGGTGTCAGTAGCTACTTACATACAAAGCCAGGGGATCAACCAATTAAGGAGGGTCATGCAAATATTGCTGTATAAAGACCACCACAAAAACACAAGTGTGTTAAGAAAAAATTTGTTTTTGCCATAATAACGTGTTATTTTTTGTTTATTTATGTATTATTTCATTTATTTAGAAATTCCGACCTGCTAAATGAGGAGCAAAAAAAGTAGAATCCCTTCACCAGGTCTGGTATTCAGAAATTGGTCCTTAAAAATGCACTTACTGTGAAAAAAAACTGAAACATATTATCATAATTCAAATACACACTGGAATTTGTGACATTTTTTTCCTCATTAAAATGAAGAATGACAGTGTCGGAGAAAGAGCAGTATTTGCTTGCTTTGTATCTGTAGTTCAAAAGACGTCTACAGCAAATTGTCCCAGAGAGACAGAAATTTAAGCACCGAAAGTATAGACCGCGTGCAATTAATTCCAACACTTCCAGTGCTGTCAAGGTCTATGGACCAAAATGAGTAAAAAAAAATTGCAATCCTAGCCCAAAAGAGATATTTTCATAAAAGAATCTGAATTAGTGGAGCTCTATACAATTCTAGCAGTGTTAAGGGCTAACTCCTTCAAATGAAAGGGTTCCTGCTATCCTATCATATCACGTTTTGCAGTTATTCACGCACAATGAGTTCATTTTGCCACTTTCTAGTACAATACTTTGGAAGCTCTTTGCCTTCCTTACTTATTCTTAATTACATGCTGTAAAGGAGTCAGTGATCCCTTGTTTTTTTTGGTGAACTAAATACTGGAATGAGCCATCAGAAGTTCCAACTCCAACTGTCTGGTTTCACCAGACCACCGCATTTGCATCAAACTGTGTGGAGCTTAGGTGGTCAAGGTGCTTAGGTGGTCAAGGCCCGGGGTCACCCAAAAGCTGGGAGGAATGAAAGTCTCTTGAGTAATGAACTATCATGCTGCTGTTTTCTCTCTTAGCTAGACTCCCTGTTTGGACTGGGGCTTACAGCAGGACCCATAGCCAGAATTCATATTGTTTGCTAATAAATCAGTTGGAAAGATTTGTCAGATGCTACACCTGATCCCCTGATCTTACTTTTATATGTTTTTACTTGCCTCTGAGCATAGTGTAATTAAATAGATTATCTGAAAGTGAATTCCTGCTTCCACAGCTAAAAAATAGCTGTTTTTCCGATTATGGGTTCACTTACACGTGGGAAAATACCCCTTATGTACGCTTGCACAACTTAAAATTCCCTACACAATAAGGCCAAAATGTAAATGACTAGATCCAAATATTTTTTCACAGTATATTATAAAACCCATTGTTTTATGCATGCAATTTTCAGATATATTGCATAGGGCCTAGGATATGAATTGGCCAGATCCGTTGTGCTTTGAAATGTAATGTCATCCCTTGTAAAGAATAAGGTCTCTTTAGTTTTCTCCTTTTCTTAATCTGTCAAATTATCAAGGGCGCTAGCGGTAATCTGTGCATCTTCTATATAAATGTTTGCAGACAACATTGATTATTTAGAATACAATAATGCAGATTAAGTTGATCCACTGTAATTAAGCTGTAAAAATGTCTTACAGGGCAGTGATTAGTTTCAGTAAACTTATCACACAAATTATTTAGAAAGTAAAAATGTCAATTAAAAGAAACATGAAACCATTTTTGGAAAATGCTTATTTGCTTCCTTCACATTGTTCTCTACTGATTATTTACAAGTGGACATTCACTTAAAAAATCCCTTTGCGTTTGTTTTTCGAGTACAGAAATACGGTGTTTTCCATGACCCGCAATGCTCCGCAACTTCTGAGGCCTGCCGGAACGTCCATTACAGGCGACAATCACTTTCTGTTTGGGGTTTAGTCAAGCATCATGTGATGTGTAGGTCAGATCATCCACGACATCCGACCAATATTCCACAAACCGATTCTCGGCTGTTACGAATGTTCGTCAGGCCATCACCGAATGTTGCGGGTTATGGAAAGTATTGTTATCGTACTCGTATGTAGTTAGCCATTACAAGGTTAATACAAAAAGTAAAATAGTTTATTCTCTATCAATGTAGAACAATAAGATCTACGAAAAATAAAAAAAGGTAAATATCTAAATTTACATAATTAAATCTAAATTTAAATATTTTTATTGCAAAAAACACCCCATGCGCCTTTTTTTTTACTTTTGTCCCTGACAAAAACAAAACTTAATCACCCATTTTAGAATCACCATTCTTTATTACAGTATGTCCACCGTATTATGTCCACAAAGTTTTTTCTAATGGACATACCCTTTTAGAAAAAATTGGAAATCACCACAACAAACTTTTTAACAAGCTTACACCTTGTGGGCTGTTTGACCGTTTGTGAAACACAGTCAGGCTCATTTGTGTAATGAACACACGCTTCGTGGCAATCGTTATGGGTGATCGGTCAACAAAATGGTCCCTCAGTCAGGCCTCTATGAATGATTTGGCAGGCAGATCATCAATGAGGCCCAACTGAAACACTGTTCTCTACTGGAAAAAAAATTAAGGGTCTTGCAGAGAACGACTTATCTTAACAGGGTGCCAGACAGCAACAGCTAGAGCTAGCAGATAGTGTCTTGCATAAAGAAGGGGAAAAGATTCAAGGGTGAATAATATTATTCTCCCTAATACAATGCACTCATTTGAATATGCGGTGCAGTTTTTATCAAAAGGGACATCTTGGAAATGGAAGGAGTTCAGAGAAGGGCAACTAAAATAATAAAGGAATGGAGGGGCTTGACTATGCAGAGACAGATTAGAAGAAAACAGTTTATCTTCGGTAAGGAATGTTATTTACCGTTAAAATGGTGGAAGCTTTGAACTTCTTCAGCAGATGTGCTAATGGAAGTTGATTTTAAACGCTTAAAAGTGGGCAGGATAAGTTTTTAAAGCTTAAAGAGAAACTAAACCCCAAAAATCAAGTTTAAGTTAGAAAGTATCGCCTGAACATCCTTCTCAGCATGGAAGATTCCATTCAGGGCCTTTTCTTTACTCATGAGCTCAATTAAGTTCATTTGTCCCAAATCTTGCCTGCAGTACTTTTACCTTGATTACATTGTCAGCACGTGTGATTCCAATCCCGCTCTTAACCCCTATGAGTATGAATAATTAAATCATCAATATTCAAATTGGTGGTGCAGCTGATTAACACTTCTAGTAGCAGTGTTGATAGGGTCTGGGTATGTAGTTGTCCGGATCTGAAATAATGTACGTCTACCTATGGCTTTCATCCACCAAATCCAATATATAAACAATAATTGCAGTGAAAGATACAAAGACACAGGTCTGTAGCTGTTGAATATTGCAGTTTATTGCAAAACATGCGTGCTAATGTTTCACAACACTCCAGCACTCAAGGAAGGACAAGTGGGTCAGAAACATGTAGTACGCATGTTTTACAATGAAACCTTCACTATTCACAGTACAGACCTGTGTCATTGTATGTTCACCTGCGATGTATTTGTTAAAGTGTTGGAGGGATATTTAAAAATTGCGTACCCAGGTTTCGTTACGGTCCGACCGTGGATAGTAGTTACCAGCATGGCCAATAAAATACCTAATGATATTCTTGGGCGGTCGTAGATTTATGTTGCTATGTACATTTACAAGATTTACGATAGTGATCATAAATTAATGATCGCCTTAACGGTCACTAATGAAGGGATGCCACACCTTTAATATAGATCCCGAAGTGTGAAGGTCTCTAGGTCTCCCTGTAGTGTAGCAATATTAGTGGAAAGTAGCTTCTAAGGGGAATGTTGGAGGGTAGGAAGAGAGTGTTTTATAGGAAAAACATGGTGCAGACTGTTGGGGGAGGATAGTGAAGTGACCTGATCTTAGCACAGCTCAGTGCAATGCATTTCTCATCAGTGTACCTTATTAAAGGGAATGTTGGAGAGTGAGGAAGAGTGTTTTGATTCAGCTGTCTGTATAAAAAAACAAAACTGTAGTACAGAGCTAAGCTAAGAAAATGCATTACACGAGAAATGGCATTGCACAGAGCTGCTAAGATCAGGGTCATTAATTATCCACCTGCAGCACTGCACCATGCTCTATAAGTTTACGTATTAAAGGGGAATGTTGGAGGGTATGCCACTTGCAGCTTTGCACCATGTTATTTTATAAATGTCAATAATAGGAATTATTGGAGGGAATGCCAATTAAAGGGGCACTGTTAGAGAGAATGCAAACATGTTCTATAAAAAAAAATGCAGCAGGAGGGCTGCCTGTGGGAAGTTTTGCATATAGAAAATCACTCTTCCAACTAGGGTTCCCACCTTTGCCTTAAAAACCCGAACACGTATACATGCCATGTATTAAAAGTTCTTATCATTAAAAATGGTGCAAAATTTGCCCCAACCAATCAGATTTAGCATAAGAACTTTATAACATAGCTGATAATATGTACACAACAAAAGGTTGTTGTATTAGTATTTTCTTTAGGATCATGATGCAGGTGATAGTTTGTATTTAATGGCAAATTGGAACTAGCACTGCAACATGTTAATATAATAATAGTGTTTGGGTTTTAAAGGCAAAGGTGGCCTTTGCCTTACACTACTTCCAAACTACTTCCAGGCTCCAACATTCCCTTTAAAAGCATTGCACAGAGTCTGCTAAGGACATGCTGCACCTGTAAATGGTCAGTTTCAATTCTACTGGGGTTGCCACTTCCCTTTAGACTCAAACATTTAGGGCTAGCTTCATAGGTGTTTGGATTGCGGTTTGCGCTCCAATTGTGCTAGTGGGAGTGCAGGCATGTAATAGCCTATGGACCCGCCCCCCCACTATATTGCGATGCGTTTCGTGTGCTATTGGAGTGCATGCAATCAGCATTTTTGTCTGTATTGCATGCGTTATGCTAGGGTCCAATTGTGGAAGCGCAACGCCCATGCACGGAAGCGAGCACAATCTGAGCATTATTTTTTTTTAAAAAAACGGAAGTTCCCCTTTTAAAAAAAGAAAAACTTTAATAAGACTAACAGCAGGAAGTAGAGTTCCATACAAGGGACAGGGGACCAGCATGCGGCTCATCTTCCATCAGTAGCAGCAGCAGCAGGAGACCAGAAGATGTGACAGGGTAAGCAGGCAGTAGCTGGACACTACCTTCACTTGCAGCATTACTGTAGTGCGAGGGGTAATGTTTTGCTCATGTCGAGTGCTTCTCTACATCGATCTACTATTGATATATATACGATCGGCATATATGCGTCGTTCTTTATTTCTATCTATCTATCTAATCTATGATTCTATGTATCTCTCTATATCTAATCTGTCTATCAATATTTGCTATCACCGACAGATCTATCCGGTTGTATTAAAATTTTGGTAGTAATGATAGATAGGGAACAATTTACCCAGAGCTGCTGGCAAACTATATTTATATAGTTATTATAGATAAAAGATAAATGCTCTGTCCGCGCACTCCGTCCAGAGTCAAAACGCCGCGGGTGCTGCCGAGAGGATACTTATCAACAAAGGAACAAACCGGAAGCACTCTGGGTCTTATCAAGATTATGTTATCAATAGTGTAGTGCAGATGAACTATTGCTTCGTTGCAGCCCATAATCCACACGGACGGCCTTCTGTGGATATGGGGAAACGACGTAGGCATCTAGTCTAGCACTATTTCGCGCTTGTTTCGCTAGTTATATATATAATATATAATATATATAATTATATATATACTATACTATATATAGTATAAACAATGAGATCACAGCTGAGCGCCTCAGTCACAAGTAAGAAATATTGGGTGGCTTCAAAGGTATACAGGTGGCTCTCCATCTGTAGGATTAAACCATTAAAAAAGAATCAGTCCGAGCACACCTCACTTTAATCAAGTTGAAAATTTTTAACGTTTCGGAACTGCGCTCGAGTCCCTTCATCAGAGATAGGCTGATGAAGGGACTCGAGGCAGTTCCGAAAACGTTAATAAACCATTTTCAGATCTTGATTAAGTGAGGTGTGCTCAGGGTACTATTCCTTTTTATATATATAATATATATATTAGAGCTGCGTTTTTAACGACGGCTAAGCTGTGATTAATCCTGCAGTGAATAAATCCGGCAGGAGTAAATTCGGATTGCCACACTTATGCATATCGATATGGAACTCGCGAACAGGACATTAAGCCCCAGTGGCGATAACGGGCTCTGGTAAATGAGCTCTGTAAGACTGAAGTTTAGGTTGTCACCCAGCCCTTTTTAATGCGTTCATTTTTTCCCCCTTCCTTGGATCAAATGCTAGTGGGTATTTTAAAGGGGCATGTCATCCCCCAAACTAAAATTTGCCCTTTACTGCTGGCCCCACTGTGAGTGTGTTAAAATCTCTTTACTCTTCTACTCTAGCCTCCTTAATGGTTGGTCTTACTGGCGCGCCTGATGAAATCGGGAAAGTGAAGAGTAAGGAGCCTCTCTGTGTTAACCGGTGCCTAGCTATTCACTGCTCCTCTTGCTCAACTGCATGTAAAGTGAGCTCTCCCCCAGCTCTAAAACGCTAGCTGAAAAACTTTAAAAATCATCCACTGAAATTCTTATCCCCCTGCAGACCGGCTAGTCCACATAAATAATTGTCTGGCTCTGAGAGCCAAGGACGTGGCTGGCTCAGTTTCTGGCGCCCTTTTGCCCTTCTATTAACCCAAAAGTAGCTAAAAGAGGGCCTGGAGGTGAGTGGGGTAAGTACATTCAATGATGATTTTAAGTTTTCAAGTCGCGCTTTAGGTTTTGGGGGGGGGTTCCCGTTACATTATATGAAGTTTGGGATTGGGTGGTGATACTCTTTAAATATGAGTAGGAAGTAAAGGTAGGGAATTTGGACTGAATAATATCTTTATTCAACTTCCGTTACTATTTTACAGCAAAGAGCGGACGCCAGCCAGCGCCCCACACATGATACCGTATCCTTTAAATACTGGTGTTATCATAAGATATCAAATATTTAAATCAGCGTCGCAACAATACATTCAAAAGATAAAAGTATATATATGACCTCATGTTGAATTTATGTTCGGAGTGATGTGTTGGTCAATACTTGCGTGCTGAAATTGAAGGGCATGTCCCACCAAAAACTAAATCCCCCACTACTTGGCTCCCATTGTTGTAGTAATAAAAATCTCTACGCTTACATTCGCAGCCTCCAAATAGTCTAGCCGTAATTCCCCCCCACCAAAGTTCCTAAAAAACAGGGCACCGAGGGGATATGCAGAGTCAATATAGGACTCTGCCTCCTGTCCTCCCTCCAGGAGGAAGTTTGCGCTACTGAGTACGCAGGCACTCCACCCACCCCCGTCTCCCACCCGATTGGGTCTCCTCACCCCTAGCTGTTAAACCCTTTCAATATATATAGGTATTGCTCCCAGCCCCAACCAGCAAATAATATTGAAGAAAGTTCCCCCGGCAGACCGCGTCCATGATGGCTGCTCTCATGGCCAATCACAACGCAGCTGGCTCCGTCTCGGCCCTGCCTGCTTGCGGTTCCGTGCAAACAGAGGGGCCGGGGCGAGTACACAGCAAGGAGAGAGGTAAGGTAAGTAACTATCGGGGGACTTCATGCTATATGATTTAGCGGTTGGGGCGGGAAAGAATACCTATAATATATGGAAAGTGTTTTAAAGGGTGGACAGTGTCCCTTTCTAATGGTCCTCTACTTGCCCATTCCATTTTGCTCCTCCCACAGATGTAAAACAACCGAATATGTGTCTTAAATGATCAATTGGCATCAAAGACTTTAAACGAAGAGATAGTTGTTGTCGGGAATCAGGCTAAACTTTTCGCTTTTGTAACGGCCATGGCACATTTTCAATTCTGCCTCGGTAGATCTTGGGTGATGCTCTGTGGAGTGTTCACAAATCCTCCTGCTATGGTGTTTTACATCAGGTATACGAAAGGGACTTCCCTGCTCCTAGCTCGTCACGTGTGGCGCGGGTCTACTCATTAGGCTAGAGATGGCATGAACAGAGAAAGAAATAGTTTTCGTTCCCGTTTTCGGATTACGCTAAATGTAACAAATTTTCGAAGATTTTTAATCGTACAGAGTTTTTTCGATAATTTTCGAAATAATCTTCGACATTTGCGAGACGTTTAAAAATATAAAAAAAAAAACAAAAAAAAAATCCTCGAAACATATGTCGGAGTACCCACTTTTGAGTTTTCCGATCGTTTTAGTCTGTCATTCGAAATATTTTCCGAGGGGTCACGTGCGGATATGGGTTTGTTTCGGCCCGATCCCATCTCTACTCATAGATTATGCTGGAAGTGGGCAGTTCATGATTTGGCCAATCCATTTTAACTCCTTCTGTTTCGGCCCTTCATTGGTTTCTCCTAGTTTAACCTTCTGGTTTAAATCCTCCTGTTTTTTGTGGCTTGTTGTCCGATGTAGGATTTAGCTGCCCGCTGCATATGTGGTTATTTTTAGTTGTTTTCGTTGCGCGTAATTCTTTTTTTACTACTATCCTTACTTACACTGAACTGACCTCTGTCGGCTCTAAATCTGACTTTGCTTCAAACTCCATAGATACCATGATTGTTAGATGCTGTGTTGATCCTTGAGATCTGATTTTGTCTTTATAGCCGCGCCTGTACATGCGTTTTGTGAACTGTCAACCAAATATCTTGCCTTCTAATTCACTGGGAACAATCCGGTGTCCTGGGAAATGGGGGGGCTTGACTATAGGTGATAGATAGCAGTATAGATGTGGGTATTAGTAGCTGAAGGAGAGCTGAGATTGTTCAGGAGAATTAAGACAACAGGGTTATTCTCATACAAAAATTCTACAGTTTTAAAATGGTGCTAATTTTAAACAACAATCAGATACTTATTTAACATTTGAGGAACGATAACATCTGATTGGTTGCCAAAATTAGCACCATTTTAAACGATAAAACTTTTTATCTGAATCCTCCCTGTTAGTTCTCTGATTAATTTGTAAATAATGATGTTGTGCCGGCAGCAAGAATCACTTTGTACCATATATACTTGGATTATTTAGACGGAAGTCTAAGAGTTTTACAGCGGAGATGTAACTAAAAAGTTCTATTGTTGAAAAATGGTGCTAATTTTTGCCCCACCATCAGATGTATCTTTCAAATGTAAATAAAATCTGATTGGTTTGGGCAAAATTAGCACATTTTAACTACATAAGAATTTATATTTACATCTCGCCTGTAGACTTTTATTTTATTATTCTATTTGTATCGAGATTACTAACTATTGTCCTTGAAACGATAGGAATGCATTATGAAACTTGTCCATTCTATCTACTTACAGGCATGTTCAATATCCATAAAAAAAACTGGTCAATTGTCAGTTACCTGCCCCCGCACTCTACACTGGTATATTTTGCATTTTATTAATGAATTACTACACCAAATTTTAAGGTAAAATGACTGTCCCTATTTGCAGTTCTTGAGTAAGAGCTGGCCCCTCTCGCCTGATAGTCATAACGGCCCTTCTGGATGCTGACATCAGCTGTTCTCTCTGGAAGGCCCCATTTGTCTGAGGGTTATTTCGTAGTGGCTTTACAAGTCTGTATTGGGCAATCCTCTGTCAGTATAGAGATTTTGTTCGTAATTTCGTTTCATTTTTTAATTTTTGAAAGTTCGAAAGGCGAGTTTCGATTTTGAAAAACGTTTCTATACTTTCGATGTGCGATAATTGTCTACTTTCGGTTAATTATCTACTTTCGGATTTATTATCTACGTTCACTTGATCTACTTCGCTTTATTATCGCTTCGATAAGAATTCTAACTTTCGATTATGATCTATTTGCGATAATCATTCTACTTTCAGGTATTTATATACTTCTGGATAATCATTACTTGCGACATCATCTACTTTCGAGACTTATGCTACTTTCGATTATTAGATACGGGTCGATAAGCATCGACGGGCGATGAGGTTATACTTTCCGATTAGTGGCTAATGGAGATAATTCATCCTACTTTCAATAGGCATATGTATGACGTTTCGATAATAATCTACTTTCGATTAGTTTCTAACTTTGATAATAATCACTCCTGCGTTTATCTATTGTCGATATAATCATTCTACTTCGGTTATGATTGACTTTAGATAATCATCTACGTTTGATTATTATCTACTATTTCGATTTCGATTAATCATTCTACTATCGAAAACACTCAGAAATTGGGTTTCGTAAATTAAGGGAGGTTACGAAAAGTTTTGGAAGGGATTCGAAAACCCTGGATTCGATCGAAGAACTGGGGTTCTATTAGAAAACCAACGGTACCTCTAGTACTACTTGGTCTTTAATCAGGGATTCGGATTACACACCAAAATCACAGTGCGCTTATGTGATTTTAACAAGACTTTTAGTCAAGCATAACTTGTCATTTATTTAGAAGTCTAAAATATCCTGTGCTCTCAGCAACAAGAGCTATATATATAGCCACTTGTGCTTTATGTTATATCAACCAACTAGCTGTACAAAACTTACAGGTGCTGACATAGCCAATATACTACACACTAGTACCAGACACTCCACCCTGCCCCATATGCTTCCAGGCAGGGTGGGGAGAGGGGTGGTGCAGTACCCCTCTCCGTGCGGGAGTTTGGGTGGTCTCAGGGAGCACGGGAGAACACCCAATTTACGGGGAGACTCCCAGAAGATCCGAGGAGGGTGGTGGGAGACTAACTGCAGTACTGACCTTTCAGCATAAGTGTCATACAGCGTTTAATGTTCCTTCTCGACACTAGGAACTAAAAAACGTTCTCATATCCCCGTTCTTCCTGGGGGGAAACACAATAAATCACAAGCTTTGGAAGTTAAAATCACTTGCGCTGAGTCGGAACACTGGAAGGTGTTATTACACATAAATGAAAGGTGAAATTTTCTGTCATCTCCTCTTCAATGTTTATTAGCCTTTGATACAAAGAGAAATCTCGTTTTAAATCTCCTGTGCCCGTTGTGCTCTAGGCTACTATTGCGAAGTTTTGGTGGTTTTCTCAGAAGCAGCCATATGATCCTGGAGAGTGATTGAAACTGTTGTAGGATGGATTACAGGGTTTTACTTCTGACACCATGTGTTTTCTCAGACTCCAGTATAAGAACCAAGAGTAGTATAGCAATATCTTCCAAATACAATGCTAAGAGCTGCTGGATGACTTTCAGTATTAAAAGACTACCATTCTCCCACGTATAAAATCCCCCCAGAAATTAAAAATCTTTGTTACTTACAGAGAGCAAACAAATGTGAACTATTTGCAACTTCTCAGCTACAAATCATGTGATCAGACAAAGTCATCACAGTAAAATTTTTCTCAAATGGGTTGGTTACTATGGTAACCACTTTTTTTTGTTGTTATTAACCTGTTTCTACCATAATTCCTGTATAATGGGATCCATTCCTATATAGGAATGGGATCCCATTATACAGAATTATGGTGAAACAGGTTAATACAACAAAAAAGTGGTTACCATAGTAACCCCCATTTGAGAAAAATTTTACTGTGATGACTTTGTCTGATCACATGATTTGTAGCTGAGAAGTTGCAAATAGTTCACATTTGTTTGCTCTCTGTAATAACAAAGATTTTTAATTTCTGGGGGGATTTTATACGTGGGAGAATGGTTGGCTATAGGAATGAATCCCATTATAGAGTAATTGGTAAACATGTTTAAAAAAAAGCTGTTACCATAGTAACCAACCCATTTGAGAACTGTTTTACTGTGATGACATTGTCTGATCATATGATTTGTAGCTGAGAAGTTGCAAATAGTTCACATTTGTTGGTTCTCTGTGTAAACAAAGATTTTAATTTCTGGGGGATTTTATACGGTGAAGAATGGTTGGCTATAGCAATGGATCCCATTATAGAGGAATTATCGTAGAAACAGGTTAAAAACAAAACAAAAAGCTGTTGCCATAGTAACCAACCCATTTGAGAAATGTTTTACCGTGTTGTCATTGTCTGATCACATGATTTGTAGCTGAAAGTTGCAAATAGTTCACATTTGTTGGCTCTCTGTAAGTAACAAGATTTTTAATTTCTGGGGGGATTTTATACGTGGAAGAATGGTTGTCTATACAATGGGTCCCATTATAGAGGAATTATGGTAGAAACAGGTTAACAACACAACAACAACAAAAAAGCTGTTACCATAGTAACCAACCCTGTGACAAATGTTTAACTGTGATGTCATGGTCTGATCACATGATTTGTAGCTAAGAAGTTGCAAATAGTTCACATTTGTTTGCTCTCAGTAAGTAACAAAGATTTTTAATTTCTGGAGAATTTTATACGTGGAAGAATGTTTGGCTATAGGGATGGATCCATTATGAGGAATTATGGTAGAAACAGGTTACAACAAAACAAAAAGCTGTTGCCATAGTAACCAACCCATTTGAAAATGTTTTACTGTGAGGTATTGTCTGATCACATGATTTGTAGCTGAGAAGTTGCAAATAGTTCACGTTTGTTGGCTCTCTGTAAGTAACAAGATTTTTAATTTCTGGGGGGATTTTAAGTGGAAGAATGGTTGGCTATAGCAATGGATCCCATTATAGAGGAATTTTTTAAATACAGGTTAACAAAAAAGAAAAGCTGTTACCATAGTACCCAACCCATTTGAAAATGTTTTACTGTGATGACATTGTCTGATCACATGATTTGTAGCTGAGAAGTTGCAAATTGTTCACATTTGTTGGCTCTCTGTAAGTAACACGATTTTTAATTTCTGGGAGATTTTATACATGGAAGAATGGTTGGCTATAGGAATAGATCCCTTATAGAGGAATTATGGTAGAAACAGGTTAACAAACAAACAAAACAAAAGCTGTTGCCATGGTAACCAACCCATTTGAGAATGTTTAACTGTGATGTCATTGTCTGATCACATGATTTGTAGCTGAGAAGTTGCAAATAGTTCACGTTTGTTGGCTCTCTGTAAGTACACAGATTTTTAATTTCTGGGGGGATTTTAAACGTGGAAGAATGGTTGGCTAAGCAATGGATCCCATTATGGAGGAATTATGGTAAAAACAGGTTAACAACAACAACAACAAAAAAAAAAAAAAAAAAAGCTGTTACCATAGTAACCAACCCATGTGACAAATATTTAACTGTGATGTCATGGTCTGATCACATGATTTGTAGCTAAGAAGTTGCAAATAGTTCACGTTTGTTGGCTCTCAGTAAGTAACAAAGATTTTTAATTCTGGAGAATTTTATATGTGGAAGAATGGTTGGCTATAGGTGGATCCCATTATACAGAATTATGGTAGAAACTTAACAAAAAAAAAGCTGTTACCATAGTAACCAACCCATTTGAGAAAAGTTTTACTGTGATGACATTGTCTGATCACATGATTTGTAGCTGAAAGTTGCAAATTGTTCACATTTGTTTGCTCTCTGTAAGTTACAAGATTTTTAATTTCTGGGGGGATTTTTTATCGTGGGAGAATGGTTGGCTTAGGAATGGATCCCATTATACAGGAATTATGGTAAAACAGGTTAACAAAAAAAGCTGTTACCATAGTGACACAACCCATTTGAGAAATGTTTACGTTGATGACATTGTCTGATCACGTGATTTGTAGCTGAGAAGTTGCAAATAGTTCACATTTGTTGGTTCTCTGTAAGTAACAAAGATTTTTAATTTTCTGGGGGGATTTTATACGTGGAAGAATGGTGGTTATAGGAATAGATCCCATTATAGAGGATTATGTTAGAAACAGTTAACACACAACAAAAAAAAGCTGTTACCATGATTGTGGCTGAATTTGCAAACAGTTTGCGTTTGTTGGCTCTCTGTAAGTAACAAACGGAGATTCAATAAAAGTTCTTATCGTTTAAAATGGTGCTAATTTTGCCCCAACCAATCAGCTCTATTTAACATTTGTAATCTTACATCTTGGGGCAAATTAGCACCATTTTAAACGATAAGAACTTTTATTGAATAACCCTGAAAGATTTTTAGTATCTGGGATCTGGGGGGATTTTATATCTGTGAGAATAGTTGGCTATAGGAATGGATCCCATTGTAGAGAATTATAGTGGAATAGGTTTTAAAAAATGCTTTGCCATATTAACCACCCCATGTGACAAATGTTTAATTGTGATATTTTGTCTGATTGATCAGATTTGTAGCTGACAAGTTGCGAATAGATACCAATTGTTGGCTCTTTGTTAGTAACAACGATTTTTAATATCTGGGGGGATTTTATATGTGGAAGATGGTTGGCTAAAAGTTTAGAAAAAAATGTAAGTTGTATATAATAATGAACATGCAATAGATAAATGTAATGACTAGGATGGGGCCTTGTGACTTTTATCCCTATCTCTAACAATGATCGGGCCTGCCCACTGAAGAGACAGTGAGCTATTATATAAAATACTAGCAGTTAAGCCCGTTATATAAACCTGCTTGGCTACACGCAATATCATTGACTAGAGACCAATGATGTCGTGGGACATCACCACGTATGCAAGCACGAGAGAAAAAGTGACAACAAAGTTGCAGTTACCTATCGGCAGTCCAACTCAGTCAAGTGCCAAAGTTTCTAACAGCCTAAGATCTCTCCCTGACATTTGCTGCTGCATCTCACTTTACCAGCACGTTCCACCTATTGCCACCCTGTGTCTTCCTACAGCAAATGTTTCTCCAATGAAGTTTGTTACCCTTGGAAAGTTCTTTATGTTTTTGTATCTACGATTAAATGAAGTCATAAGCACAATGTTCTTTGCTGATACGAACCTTATAAATACCCTATGTCTATAGTTAAATCCAGGGATTTTTTCCGATTGCCATTTGGAGTCAGGAAGGAATTCCCACTTCATTGGGGTTTTTCGCCTCCTCTGGATCACTGGGGGGCTAAACGATGTAGGTGGATGATTTTTTAACTATGTATGTAAAAATTGTATAAATAAGTTGTGGTAAACAAGAATCTGAAATGCGTTTTTTATTTAATATAACAATGTATATCTCGATGGGCCTTGAATTATATACACGTTGAATATTATATTTCTGGATGGTCCAGGCCATAAAATAGCTGTTTCTTTCACTTCCCTTTCTTCTTCTTACTCAGTAATTTTTACATAAGATATGTGATCGATCCTGGATGTTGCTATTCGAATACCGTATATACTTGAGTATAAGCTGAGGTTTTCAGGCTTTAAAAAAGCCTGAAAATCGAACCCGCGCTTATACAAGGGTCCCTCACCTCGCTCCCTCTGCAATCCAGCTGCCGCTCACGCTCAATCCACTGACCGTCACTACTCGGTCTCACTTCCGGAGCTGAGTAGTTGATGTCAGGCAGCATGGATGCAGTGAGCTGCAGCTAGATTGCAGAGTGAGATGAGTGACTGCTTTTAATACACTTTTTAAAAACCATACACAGCTTTTTACCTGTACAGGGAATTGTTTTGGGCCTATTTCTTCTCCACTGAACTGGAGTTCAGCTACTAAAGCATGCTGGGAGTTGTATTTTCCAAACATCTGGAGTGCCAAGGAATGTGGTTTTAGTTGCCTTTTAAATGGACAGAAAAAATCTCATACATTAATAGCCAAATCCAGTATGGCTATTACTGTATGGGAGTACTGTATGGGAATCTGCCGTCCATTTAAAGGGCAACTAAAGCCTCAAAACAAATCAGGTTTCCTATTCTTGAGGTAATGATAGGTACCTCGGCTTATACTCGGATCAGCTTATATTAAGTATATAGGGTATCTGCACTGGTGCCAAACATAGAATCAAACGATTTAGAAAAAAAGAGAAATACTTCAATGCAGTCCCCTGCAAATCTTTCATATGAGTTTTTCATCCCTTTTCTGGGAATAATTTGGGGTTAGGGTTCCTGCACTGAAGGGGAAGAAATGCACAATATATGGCCCATGTGGGGACAATATAATGAAATAGGCATTTCAACACATAAAGCAAAAAAATATGTCTCAAATCCACTCAGTAGGCTGAAGGAATAGCAAGTGCTTATATAATAATAATTTGCAAGTTGTTGCAAATTTGCATATGGTCCTGGGTAAATCCTGATATAAATGAATATGGCTGCAGGTTGTCAAGACTTGTGCCATTTTAGTGATATTTTAGTGTTTCTTACATTTTTTTTCACAGTGATGTCAGTCACTTTAAAAATTGTGAAACATAAAAAAAAACCCTCAAACAGGAAGATCAGTTGGTTAAAGGGAATCTGCATTTACCACCTAGACACCTACCAGTATATATATTCACGGTCATTTAACAAGCTCACCAAGGCCACTAATCAGGGAAGCACCTTCTATGAAGCAAACTGAAAAGGCGGCATTAATTTTGGGGGTTTTTTTGCCTTTGACTGTAAGTAGCCACTGTAAGCAAACTTATTTGTAACACTCACTATGGGCAAACTTGTATGTACCTCGCATGTTGGAATCTTACATTTTCAGTAGCTGTGCGTGTCTCTCATGTATCCTGATTTTTATATGAGGATTTTGTCCTGATCCTACATCTGCCGGCCTCCCATCACATCTCTTGGCAGTAAAAAAAATTATGTACCATTCCCTGTGTGCAAACTTACATGTACCAGAAAATTTGGAGAAATTTGTGTGTACCGTCAATGTGGGTATACTTATATGTTCCATTCACAGTGGGAAACATGTATTTCCCAGTCACTGTGGGCAAACTTGTATTACCAGTCCCTTTGAGCACGCTTATATGTACCGATCAATGTAAGCATACTTGTAAATACCAGTCACTGTGGGCAAGCTTATATGTACCAGTCAATGTGGCATACTTGTAAATATCAATCACGTGGGGCATAATTATATGTACCAGTCATTGTGGGAAACCTGTATGTACCAGTCACTGTGGGCAAACTTGTATGTACTAGTCACTATGGGCAAACTTTTGTATACAGTCCCTGTGGGCAACTTATATTTACAAGTCAGTGTGGGCTTGGCATGAAGGTATCTATATTTACCAGACTGCGTGGGCAGGGCATGGGGGAATCTTATATTTACAAGTCTGTGTGCACTGTGTAGGGGGGGGTTAGCTTATATTTAACAGTCTGTAGGGCTTGGGCATGAGGGCATCCTATATTTATCAGTCTGTGTGGGCAGGGCATGGGGCAATCTTATATTTACAAGTCTGTGTGTACTAGGTATGAGGGTATCTTATATTTAAAGAGTCTGTGTGGGCTGGGCATGAGGGCATCCTATATTTACCCGTCTCTGTGGGCTGGACATGAGGGCTCTCTTATATTTAGCGTCTGTGTGTACTGTGTACATGGAATCTTATATTTACAATCTGTGTGGACTGGGCATGAGGGCATCTTATTTACCAGTCTGTGTGTTGGGCATGAGGGCATCTATATTTACCAGTTGCGTTAACATGGCAACTTTATATATTTGTTTCAGGTGATAAAGTTACGGAACGCCCCTGTTGAGGTTAAATAAAATTAATTTCATGACAATACATTTTCATTACTTAATTGTTTCATGCATAGGCCATAGGTCAACATTATATAAATTAAGTCAACATTATGCCAAGACGAATACAGTATTAACTTGATCAATTTCAGGCTGTAAGGCTAGCTTAGCATGGTGCAGAATATTGGAAGTCAAAGTATGTAACCAGTTGTACCTCTTCTTCCCCCTACAATAGAGCTCACAGGATCGCTGTGTCCTAAGCAGTATTTTCACCCTGCTTCATGGATGCAGTGGTCTTGCATTAAGCACTTGCTGCTTTTTACTGGGCTGTCTTTTTGTTCTGTTGAATCTTTTAACTGTTATCTTGTTTTTTGGGGGGGAACCTCTTTCTGTTAATAAGTAATTTAAATACACAAGCAATTTATAATATTAGTGCACATTTAATTCAACAATTGTATATTCTATATTACTGTTTTATTCTGGATTATAGCATGTCCATCTCTATGGATAAACTAGTTTAATAATTTATAAAATGGTAATGTGCCTAATAAGCACTGCCTTTCTTGTGCCAACCATAGGCATTATATAAAAAAAGAAATAGATGGGAAAACATGAGCTGTTTAATATAAACATTTAATAGATTGAGGTGAGCAAAATATCAACTAAATAGTGACACCCATACCCATTAAAATGCCCCCCTCTCCAATGACACAACCAGTACACTATATTATCATACAATATGTCCCCATGTTCCTAGATTACTTTAATACTTAAAAGGGAACTGTGGTCTCCAAACAAGTTGAGTTAAAATGAAGGTCAGTTCCTACCTTTAAAACAAGCCATCAACCACCTATCTACGTGCTCCACAGCCCAAAATACACAGAAATGACTGACCAGAAAGTTAATGGTGGGGGCTGACATGTGACATTCTTGAGGCTTCTCCTGCACAGTGCCACCGGCAACACGCTCAGCAGACTTCCTCAGTGTGTGAGGGAGACAGGAAGTCCCTCCTCCTTTCTGCTGTGTAAAGACCTGCACTGCGAGAAGGTAAGGGAATCTACAGCCCTTCTCTCCACAGTGTGAAAGCAGAGAGTTCTCACTCTGCCTGAAAAGGCTGTTTCCACAGAGTTTTCGGGGGGGAGGGGGTGTCAAAGTGGCCCACAGCACCTGTGAGGGGGGGTTTGGCACCCCGAGTTGCAGGGCTTAGGCACACACAAGTGGACAGGGCTTAGGCACCCGTAGTGGGCAAGCCACGGCACCCTGAGTGGGCAGGGCCACAGCATCCATGAGTGGGTGGGGCAACATGGGGCTGTAAGGGAATGGGCCAAGGGGGCCCTGCAACTGGAGGGACCATGGGGTCCATGAGTGGGAGGGACCAGGGGGGCTGCAAGGGGAGGAGACCAGGGCAGATTGACTGACATGATTTCAGAGCAGGAAGCAGGAAATTGCATTGTAGCAAAAACAATCACTCATTCTGTGTTCAATGATGTTCAAAACGATTATGATCACAATGATCATTCTATCAAGTGGATATGACTCATCATAGGATAAGTATTATTAGACAACTAATCAGTTGTCTAAATAGACAGATCCACAATATTCGGATATCCAACGTCAGTCATTTCAACTCCCCGCAACAATCCATCCTTGTGTTAATTCTTATTAACAACACATCCTCAGAAGGCACCCTACTTCCACCTAAAGGGTCATTAAATAAATGGACAAAATCCCTCTCTTTGTGAGTCTGCCCCTAACCTCGATGATCATTGCTTACTCATGCATTATAGTACTGCCTTATTATTGAATAACTATGTAGAAATCAAATCTCCTCCCAATTCTTGGACTTTTACATCCTGATCCATTCTTATTATATGTTTAGGCAAAAAGAACATTTCTGTTGTATAGAAATGTAAAAAGAATATGTAGAACCTATACAGTCTCTCAGATTCACAAATAATAATCATCATACAATGTATTTACAAAAACTGTATTTATCAAACAATTCAATTACCCGAATAATAGTTTTCCAAAAGGATAATGGGTAAAAAAATGGCAGTCTTTTTTTGTTTGTTTGTTTCTTTTTTAGTGTAAAAAAGATGCAAGTGTTAATTTCACATCCGATAAACTTTTTTCTTGTGGTCTTTGGCCCTATTTATAAAAGATCGGTATCGTTATCTAAAATACCGATCGTTATCGTAAAATAACGACCGGGTTTTTACCGATACGACCGTTATTTCCGATAACGACCGTTTTTACCGATATCGTTAAATACCGGTCGTTATCGGTAAATACCGTCGTTTTTTACCGAGAACGACCGTTATTACCGATACGTCGTTATCGGTAAAACCCGGTCGTTATTTACGATACGATCGTATTTACGATACGATAACGATTTTTTTAAATAGGGCCCTTTGTTCCAAAGTATGATAAAGTATTTTTACCTGAAAGCATTGGCAGATGAAGAAAATTGCATCTTCAATGACTGCTAAACAACATTGTATGGCACGCTTAGATCGTTTTAAAACATTGATGTTCAACACCAAAGCCATTTTAGTTCACGCACCAATTTAGAGTTTAGTTTCTGGTTTACTTGTTTACTTCTTGTTCTTGTTTCAGACTGAAAAACAGAGATTTCTGTACAATGTAGTGGAAAGGAAAAGGTAACCAATTCCATGTTCTGCCTACAGCTTAAAATCAATAAATATGGATCTGAATTATTGATGAAGTTGTGTTCATAAAAGATTTACCTGTTTGTTGCTCTTAACATTTTAATCTGTCTCTTTACTAAAGAAACCTATTTGCCTTCATTGCTCCCATAAAACGTTTACTGCCACAAGCCATGACATTTTTTTTTCTTTGATTGCCTCATCCTATGAAAATAGATTGTGTTTTAAATGCATTGATGTTTACCTTAACGGCATCTGTACTAATATAAATTTAGTGGAGTAAGATACTGATAGCCTAGTCTAGGCGCAGTCCCCCCAAATACCTGGAGTACTTTAAGTAGTTCCTTTAAGTAC
>JAACNH010003034.1:0-25472 GCA_019447015.1 Hymenochirus boettgeri | reverse complement strand
GGTCTGGCTGGTTACTGACAGAGTTCAGGTAATACTGTGGGAAAGTCGCTGGTACTGAAAAGGAGTGTCATGGGAATAACTGTGGGAAAGTCTGCTGGTACTGAAAGAGTTCATGGTAATACTGTGGGAAAGTCTGTGGTAATGAAGAGTTCATGGAATACTGTGGGAAAGTTTGCTGGTACTGAAAGAGGTCATGGTAAATACTGTGGGAAAGTTGCTGGTACTGAAAGAGTTCATGGTAATACTGTGGGAAAGTCTGCTGGTACTGAAAGAGTTCATGGTAATACTGTGGGAAAGTCTGCTGGTACTGAAAGAGTTCATGGTAATACTGTGGGAACAATGTGTGCCAGCAATGAAATGGTTAATATCAATACTGTGGGCAAATCTGGCACTGAAATGATTAATATCAATACTGTAGTGAAAATTTGTGACACAAAAAGGGTTAACAGCAATGCTGTGGTAAAGCAAGATAAAACCATTGTCTATGTGGTCTTTAGCCATACTGGGCCTTTAAAGATCATGAAAATGATAAAGTAATTTACGATGGCTATCATAATTTTAACGTTTGTTTTAACAATCCTTAAAACGATTGTAAATCTATGACTGCAAACGTAGAATTAAGATCCCCCTTAGAATACCATTGCGTATTTTTAACTACGTTTTTAACAACGTTAAATGTGCCGAAAATGTACTATACAGGCATACAGTTATGCCTGAGATCGTAATTTAAGGATAACGCGCAGTATTGCTATTTGTTTACCGCATGTTCTAAAAATTGCCCCAGAGATTGGTATGTAAGTGCTCCTAAACAGAGACTGGTAAAATAAGTGCCCTGCCCATTTTCTGAGTGGGAATGGGCAGTAAAGGTCCCATACAGTGAGTGAGAACAGATGGTAAGGATCTCGTATAGTGAGAACAGACAGAAAAGATCCCTACAGTGAGAACAGACAGTAGAGGTCCCATACGTGAGTGAGAACAGACGGTAAAGGTCTGTTAGTGAGAACAGACAGCAGTAAAGGTCCCTACAGTGAGAACAGAACATTAAAGGTCCCATACAGTAAGAACAGACAGTAAAGGTCCCATACAGTGAGAACAGACAGTAAGGTTCCATACAGTGAGAACAGACAGTAAAGGTCCCATACAGTGAGAACAGACAGTAAAGGTCCCATACAGTGACAACAGACAGTAAAGGTTCTAAACAGTGAAAACAGACAGTAAATGTTCCATACAGTGAGAACAGACAGTAAAGGTTCTATACAGTAAAAACAGACAGTAAATGTTCCATACAGTGAGGACAGTAAAGGTCCCATACAGTGAGAACAGACAGTAAAGGTCCCATACAGTGAGAACAGACAGTAAAGGTTCATACAAGATGAGAACAGACGTAAAGGTTCCATACAGTGAGACAGACAGTAAAGGTCCCATACAGTGAGAACAGACAGTAAATGTTTCCATACAGTGAGAAAAGACAGTAAAGGTCCCATACAGTGACAACAGACAGTAAAGGTTCTAACAGTGAAAACAGACAGTAAAGTTCCATACAGTGAGAACAGACGTAAAGGTTCTATACAGTAAAAACAGACAGTAAATGTTCCATACAGTGAGGACAAGTAAAGGTCCCATACATGAGAACAGACAGTAAAGGTCCATACAGTGAGAACAGACAGTAAAGGTTCCATACAGTGAGAACAGACAGTAAAGGTCCATACAGTGAGGACAGACGTAAATCCATACAGTGAGAACAGACAGTAAAGGTCCCATACAGTGAAACAACAGGAACTAAAGGTTTATACAGTGAAAACAGACAGTAAATGTTATACAGTGAGAACAGACAGTAAAGGTTCTATACAGTAAAAACAGACAGTAAAAACAGACAGTAAATGTTCCATACAGTGAGGACAGTAAAGGTCCCATACAGTGAGAACAGACAGTAAAGGTCCCATACAGTGAGAACAGACAGTAAAGGTTCCATACAGTGAGAACAGCAGTAAAGGTTCCATACAGTGAGGACGACAGTAAAGGTCCATACAGTGAGAACAGACGTAAAGTTTCCATACAGTGATACAGACAGTAAAGGTCCCATACAGTGAGAACAGACAGTAAACGGTCCATACAGTGAGATGACCGTAAGGTCCCATAAGTGGAGAACAGACAGTAACGGTCCATACAGTGAGAACGACAGTCAGAACGGTTCCATACAGTGAGAACGACATAAAGGTCCCATACAGTGAGAACAGACGGTAAAGGTTCCATACAGTGAGGACAGACGGTAAAGGTTCCATACAGTGAGAACAGACGGTAAAGGTCCCATACAGTGAGAACAGACAGTAAAGTTCCCACAGTGAGAGACAGACAGTAAAGGTCCCATACAGTGAGACAGACAGTAAAGGTTCTAACACGATAAAAACAGACAGTAATGTTCCATACAGTGAGGACAGAAAGGTCCCATACAGTGAGAACAGATGGTAAAGGTCCCATACAGTGAGAACAGACAGTAAAGGTTTCATACAGTGAGGACAGACAGTAAAGGTCCCATACAGTGAGAACAGACAGTAAAGGCCCAATACAGTGAGAACAGATGGTAAAGTTCCATACAGTGAGAACAGATGGTAAAGGCCCCACACATATTCTATCCTCTATCTTGAACATTCTTTCTCTCCTGCAGTCTCTGTCCCATTTCTCTATTCTCCATCTCTTACACTATCTCTCTGCAGTGTATCATATCTCTCTCTCTCTCTTGTAGTCTCTATCCTCCATCTCTTACATTATCTCTCACTCCTGCATTCTCTATTCTCGATCTCTCACACTCTTTCTCCTGCAGTCTCTATCCTCTCTCACACTTTATCTCATGCAGTCTATCCTCTATTTCTCACCTTTTCTATCTCTCTCTCCTGCAGTCTCTAGCAACTACATATATCGTTCACTTCTCTTTTGCAGTCTCTAGTCTCTATTTCTCACACTTTCTCTTGCAATCTCTATCCTCTATTTCTCAACTTAAACTCTCCTGCAGTCTCTATTCATCTATGTTCACACACCTCTCTCTGCAGTCTCTGCTATATTCTAGAGACATCAAAAGGACACTAGTATACTTCTCTCATAGGTGCACTGAACATACACACACGCCACATTACTCTTACATACACTCTAACACATAAAAACTGTTACATTATACATGCTCACACACATACACACAACTGACACATACTGTACATATACTCTAACACATACTGTACATATATACATGCTCACACACTACACACACTGACACATACTGTACATATCTCTCTTTACACATACTGTACATAACATGCTCACACACTACACACACTGACACATACTCTACATACACTCTAACACATACTGTACATATACTCTGCCACACACTACACACACTGACACATACTGTACATATACACTCTAACACATACTGTACATATACATGCTCACACACTACACACACTGACACATACTGTACATACACTCTAACACATACGTAATATAACATGCTCACACATACACACACTGACACATACTGTACATACACTCTAACACATACTGTACACTCCCACATAGGAACCATACACACTGAAATATACTGACATACAGTTACCAATAGTTGTATTAAAACGCTCTACACTACATGCACACTACTCACATCACACACTGTAACATACACACCCCCACACACTGTACATACACTCACACACTCACATATTACTTACATGCACACCCCCACACACTGTACATTACACACACTCACCACTACTGTACATGGCACACCCCCCCACACCTGTACATACACACTCACTATACTGTACATGCACACCCCCCCAACTGTACATGTACACACTCAACATATACTGTAACATGCAACACCCCAACCACTGTACATTTACACACTCACACTTTACTGTACATGCACCACCCCCACACACTGGTACATGCACACACTCACACACACTGTACATGCACCACCCCACACCACTGAACTACACACTCAACATACAGTACTAACTCATAATATGTGCACATAACTCTCTCACACATACAGTAAGAAGAAGAGAGAGAGGTCAGCAACGTTGCGCTGTGAAGTTTTCAGTGACTGAGCGTGTCATGGTGGACGCAGCATGGCAATTCAACAGGAGTTGGTTGTTTCGTGGAGAAAGAAAGAAGACACATCAAGGGATCTTCAAAGAGCAACGCAGGAACCCAAACAAAGCACTTGTTAGTGCGGGGAATGGGGTCTCACGGTACAGGCTTCGGAGCACCCTTAAGCACACAAAGGGCCTTGTGGCAGGGCCGCCAAGGGGCCTCCAAGGTCCACAAGGACACTTGTAAGTGCGTGGGGGAGGGGGTCCCAGTATAGGCTGTGGACCCCTTAAGTTCCAAGGTGGCCCTTCTCAGGGCCCGCAAGGGCACTTAGCAGGGGAGAGGGGGGGTTCCGTTTAAGATGCGGGACTTCTAGTCCCCAAATATTGTTACTCAGGGCACAAAGGGCCCATACCAAGGACGGGGAAGGGGGGGAGGGGGTCCCAGGCGGGACCCCCTAAGCCCCAAAAGGCACCTCCAAGTGCCCCCAGTGGTGGGCCACACTCCCCAGCGAGACCCTCCCATACTCCTCTGAGCGTACAGGGTTGGGAATGGCGTGCGGGAAGAGAGATGCGCTGAGGGTGGTCGCCTGGGTGTGGGGGGTGAGGGCAAGGGGGGGTGTACACCCACCAGTGCCCCTCTGGCAAAATGCGACCACCTGTGGAGGTTTGTTGGCAAAAATAGCGGGAAAAAAAACAGCTCGGAAGGTTAACACGCTGTTATAATATGCCCTAGTTTCAGAATAGCAGTGGATGAATATACATCGCACGCAGAGGAGAACCATGATGAGTCCCCAAGGTCTGCAACCTCCATCACTCTCAGTCGACAGACTCATTACAAGCTTGAGCATGCCATTGGGGTGTTAGATTGACAGAGTGGGCGGGAAAGGATGGTGTGGATAAGAAACAGCTGGGACTTGTGGTGGTATATTAAACTTATTTCAATACAATCTCCCCCCATTTTTCATTACGATACGCCCCGTGTGAGTGCACGTTGTGTATGAAGCTTTAATATAGACTAAATACAACATTTGTTAGTGTGATAACACTATTACGTGACATAACTAAATCGAAAGAAACATTGCCACAAGAACAGAAATTATAAGAACAAAAACGATTATAATCAAAACACATATAATCAATGTATTAAGCACGAATAGGATTTTATTACCTCTGGATGGTCGGGTAACATGACTGACCCATCCAACAGCAGCAAAGCCATCAAGAGATGATAAGACTATCATCCTGATACGGAACAGACACCGTGTTATGAATGTGTGAATTATATTGCAGAATATCTAATAAACATGTAAACCCACCTTCCTCTAATTAGTTTTCTATAAATGTAATTTCTCATACATTTCTCTTAAACCAAACAGATGTATATGTATCATTTTATTATAAACCTGGGAACGCAGCGCTGGTTACATTATAACAATTTGATACAAACAAGGGGATAAGGGCCAATTATAAAATAATAAAATATGAAACTACAACAGTTAGAATATATATATAAATATTGTTAAAGTGATATAAGTGCAGCATTCCTGACACATTAGGAATTAACCCAGGCCCTGAAGAGTTACAATCTAAGTGGGTGGGGACAAACATACAGATACAAGTGGTTGGGGGGGGGAATTTTAAAAGTGCTTGAGATGGATAAACAATCATAGTTGCTGCTGGTGCCTCACGCAAGGTAGGATAACAGTCTGAGATTTGAAAGAAATTAAGGAGTCCCAGGCAAAGCAGGAGAGAGGGAGAGAGTTCCAGAGGTAGGAGCAGCCAAGAGAGACGTTATTTAAGTTGGGGCAGCAGTGGTTAGTTGGGGGTGTTGGGATTTCCTTGCGAGGAACAGGCAGCGGCTGGAACATAAGGGACCCGAGGAAAAGATAAGTAGGAGGTTGCAGTGGAGCGAAGGGATTAAAGGATTTAAAGGATAAAATTAGGGTATGAATACTTGTTCTTGTTTGACGGGAAGCACCTAGACCCTACAGTATACGGGTTGTGTTGCAGGGAGCTCTTTTGGAGGAGAGTGAGATGATCCGAGGTGTTGAATTTAAGATAGCCTGGAGAGGAGAGAGATGAGGGCCGGGAGGTCCAAGCATCAGATAGAATGTTACAGTTTTGGACGGAGAGATTATAGGCAGGATGGCATGCTTAGGTTAGTGGAGAGAGAGGGAGAGAGAGAAAAGGGGGATCTTGGCAATATTGGAAGAAGAAAGAAAAACGACAGTCTTAGCGACATGTTAATGTGATGAGGAAGGAAAGAGAGGAGTCAAAGAGCCACCCAAGGCAGCGTGCTGGATTCAACTGGGTTGTTAATGACCATTTGTCAATTAGAGATAAGAGAGACGAGGAGGACAATGGTCCAGTTTAGGGGGTAAATGATTATTTTCTGTTTTGGAATTGATTGAGTTAAGGCGCAGTGCGCCATTCCAGAGAGATTAGAGAGCAGGACATTTAGAGATTTGGGATTGACCTTCAGGGTTAACGCGGGGGTTGAAGTAATTTTGGGATCATCACCATTAAGTGACTTAACGTATCATATACATTGTCAGTGACGATAACTTGTGCTCTTAAGTTATAATTCATGATCAGTACAATGGCTCAGTGTGGAAATTGTGTCATTGATAAGTATAACTTTCCATGGTTGTGTCTTACTGGTGAGGTGTGTTTACAGTCAGTATAACAGGATCTTGTAGCTCATGTGTCGTGATCAGTTATACCATTTCGATAATGTGCTCATGTGCTCGTTACATTGTCAGTATCAAAACATTGTGCTCCAGTGTGATCGACATTGGATCATGTTCAGTATAACATTTCGTGTGATCGTAAAGTGCGGGGTCAGTATATATCAGTAATGTGCATGGTAGTACATTTGATGTGATCAGTTATAACATTGTGACTCAGGTCCAGTATAACATTGTGCCAGTGTGACTCAGTATAAAATTGTGTCAGTGTGATCAGTATAATTGGACAATTGTTGTTAAGGCTGGCTAGTGTCTCAGTATAACATTGTGATCATCAGTATAACATTGTGCTCAGTAGATAACATTGGATCATGATAGTAAACACTTGTGTCAGTGTGCCAGTAGTAAATTGTGCTCAAGAAACTGTGCGATTGTCAGTATAAACAGGGCTGGTGTGTCAGTTACTGGCCTCAGATAAACATTGTGGCTCAGTGTGATCAGTATAAATTGTGCTCAGTGTGATCAGTATAACATTGTGCTTTTCAGTGTGATCAGTTACATTGTGCTCATGTGTGATCAGTATAACATGTGCATCAGTGTGCTCAGTATAACATTTGTAGTGTGCTCAGAACTTGTGGACAGTATAACATTGTGCTCCGTGTGATCAGTATAACATGTGTCAGTGTGATCAGTATAACATTGGATCAGTGTGCTCACGTGATAACATTGTGCATGTGAATCAGTATACAATTGTGCTCAGTGTGGATCAGATAACATGCTGTGCCTCGATGTGTGATCAGTATACACATGTGCTCATGTTGTGTCATTAAACATTGTGCTCAGTGATCAGGTAAACATGCTCAGTGTGATCGTCATTTAACATTGTGTTCATTGTGATCAGTATAACATTGTGTCAGTGTGATCAGTATACATTGTAGGTGATCAGTTGTGCTCATGTGATGATAATTTTCAGATAGTAACATTGTCGCTCGTGATCAGTACTTGTTCCTGTGATCAGTATTATAACATTGTGCTCAGTGTGATCAGTATAAAATTGTGATCAGGATGTGATCAGTATACATTGTGCCAGTGTGGCTCAGTATAACATGTGCTCAGTTGTGATCAGTATTATGCTAAGTGATCAGTACTTTGTGCTCAGTGTGATCATATAACATTGTGCTCAGTGTGATCAGTATTAAAATTGTCAGTGTGATCAGTATAACATTGTGTCAGTGTGCTCCGTATAACATGGTCTGCTGTCCAGTATAACATTGTGCTCAGTGTGATCAGTATCATTGTACATGTGATCATCAGTTGTAGGGATCAGGTTATAACATTGATGCTCAGGGTTGCTCAGGTATTATAACTTGTGCTCAGTTGGATCGGTATCTTTAACTTTGTGCTCAGTGTGATAACGGTTTTATAAGTGTGTCAGTGTGATCGGTCTATAAAATTGTGCTCAGGTGCGGACAATTGTGCCAGGACGGATAACATGTGAGCTCAGTGTGTCAGGGTATATAACATTGTGCTTAGTGTGATCAGTATTTAAACATTGTGCTCAGTGTGATCAGAACACTCGTGATAGTAATAACATTGTGCTCAGTGTGATCAGTATAACATTGTGTCAGTGATCGTCAGTACAATTCTAGTTACAGTATATGTGCCAGGTGAGTATATATCGGATGTATACTTGAGTCATGATCAGTTATAACTTGTGCTCAGTGATGATCATTTATAAATTGTGTTCAGTGTGATCGAGTATATACATATTGGCATCAGTGTGATCGTATAACATTGTGCTCAGTGTGATCGAGATTTTAAACTTGTGCTCATGTGTGTAACAGTCTCGGGAGTATAAACAGTGTGACTCAGTGTGTCAGTGATAACATGTGGCTCAGTGTGATCAGTAAACATTGTGCTCCAGTGTGATGATCAGTATACACATTTGTCAGTGTGATCAGTATAACTTGTGTCTCAGTGTGGTCAGTATAAACAGATTTGGTGGACCATAACATTGTGCTCATGGTATTACATTGTGCTCAGTGTGTGACGTTATGTACTAACATTGGTGTCTTGATCAGTATAACATTTGTGCTCAGTGTGATCAGTATAACATTGTGTCTCAGTGTGATCAGTAAACATTGTCTCAGTGTGATCAGTATAACATTGTGCTCAGTGTGATCAGTATTAACATTGTGCTCAGGGTGACAGTATTATAACATTAGTGCTCAGTGTGTGTTCATATTTAACATTGTGCTCATGGATAGATAAAGTTGCTCAGTTCCATGTGATCAGGGATCGTATAATGTCTCAGGTGCATCAGTATAACATTGTGCTGCCAGTGTTGATCAGTATAACATTGTGCCCAGTGTGATCAGTATAAAACATTGTGCTCAGTGTGATCAGTATTAAATGTGCTCAGTGTTGTGATCAGGTATAACATTTGCTATAGGGTGATCAGTATAACATTGGCTCAGTGTGATCCAGTAAAAATGTGCTTCAGTGTGATCAGTATAACATTGTGCATCAGTGTGATAAGTATAAAAATTTGTGCGTTCTAAACTGCCATTGTGATCAGTAGAACATTGTGCGATCACCGTAGTGTGAATCAGTCTAACATTGTGCTCAGTGTCGGTCAAGTATAACAGTGTGCTAGTGTGATCAGTAACATGCACATGTGCTCAGTAAAATTGTTCTCAGTGTGATCAGTAGAAACATTGTGCTCAGTGTGATCAGTATAACATTGTGCTCAGTGGTGATCAGTATAACTTGTGCTCGTGTGATCATAACGGTCAGTTACGATCGTGTACATTGGTGCTAGTATAACATTGCGCTCAGTGTGACGTCATTATACATTGTGATCAGTGTGGACAGTATAACAGTGTGCTCAGTGTGATCAGTATAACATTGTGCTCAGTGTGATCAGTTATAAACATGTGTGCTCAGAGTGTCAGTATACATTGTGCTCAGTGTGATCAGTAGTATAACATTGTGCTCAGTGTGATCAGTATAACATATGTGCTCAGGTGGATCAGTTTCATAACATTGTGCTACGTGTTGATCAGTAAACTTGTGTCCAGTTATAAGATAAATGTGATCAGTGTGATCCGTATAACATGTGCTCATGTGATCAGTTAACATTGTGCTCAGTGTGATCACGATAAATTGTGCTCAGTGTGATCAGTATAACATGTTGTGCTCAGTCATGGTGCGATAACATGTGCTCATGGTAGAAACATTGTGCTCGTGTGGATCAGTATAACATGTGCTCAGGTGATCAGGTATAAAGGTTCATTCAGTAGACATGTTCAGTGTGATCCAGTATAACATTGTGCTTAGTGTGATCAGTATAAAATTGTGCTCATTGTGATCAGTATAAACATTGTGCTTCAGGTGATGAACATTCCAGGTGATAGTATAACATTGTGCTCAGTGGATGATTTATACATTGTATCATGTGATAACATGTGCTCAGTGTTGTCAGTATAACATTGTGCAGTGTGTCAGTTAACATGTGTCAGTGTACTCAGTATAACATTGTGCATCAGTTGGATCAGTCTAACATGCTCAGTGCTAGTGTGATCAGTTTAACATTGTGCTCAGTTGTGTCAGTATTAACATTGTGCTTCAGTGTGTCAGGTATAAACATTGTGCTCAGTGTGATCAGTATAATTTGTGCTCGTGTGATCAGTATAAAATGTGTTCAGTGTGATCAGTATAAACCAATTGTGCTCAGTGTGACTCAGTATAACATCTGTGCTCAGTGTGACTCAGTATTAACATTGTGCTCGATGTGACTCAGTATAACATTGTGCTCAGTGTGATGCAGTATAACATTCGTGCTCAGTGTGATCAGATAACATTGTGCTCAGGATGTGCATCAGTATAACATGTGCCCAGTGTGCTCAGTATAACATTGTGATCAGTGTGCTCAGTCTAACATTGTGCTCAGTTGTCGATAACATGATCAGATATTAAACATTGTGACTCAGTATGTGCAAGTATAACATTGTGCTCAGGTGGTCAGTATAACATGTTGATGAGTGTGATAAGTATAACAGGTTCAGTGTGACTCAGTTTTTATTAAACGTTGTGCTCAGTGTGATCAGTATAACATTGTGCTCAGTGTGATCAGTATAGTAAACATTGTGCTCAGGTTGGATCAGTATAACATGTGTGCTCGGTGTCAGTTAAACATTGTGTCGTCAGTATAACATTGTGCTCCAGGTGCTGTAGATTGTGCAGTGATATAACATTGTGCGCAGTGTGATCAGTATAAAATGTCATGTGCTCAGTAAAATGTGATCATTGTCAGAGAACATTGTGCTCAGTGTGCTCAGTATAAACATTGTGCTCATTGTAGTAAACCGTGTGCTCAGGTGGATCAGTATAACATGTGCTCAGTGTGATCAGTATACACATTGCAGCTTGGTCGTTACAGTTGCGAGTATCAGTATAACATTGGGCTCAGTTATACAGTGCAGGTGATCAGTTATAACATTGTGCTCAGTGGTCAGTATAACATTGTGACTCAGTGTGATCAGTGATAACATTGTGCGTAGTTTGATCAGTATAACATTGTGCCAGTGTCAGTATTATAACAATGTGCCAGTGTGATGCAGTATAACATTGTGCTCCGTGTGATCAGTAAATTTGCCTGTGTGCTACGTAAACTTGTAGTTGTCAGATATAATGCCATGTGCTCAGTAACATTGTGATCAGACTATAACATTGTGCTCAGTCGGATCAGTATAACATTGTGCTCAGTTTGTGATCAGTATAACATATGTGCTCATGTGTGATCATATAACATTGTGCTCAGGTATCATATAAATGTCCGTGGCTCAGTTATAAATTGTTGCTCATGTGTGTACATTGCTTCAGTGTGATCAGTTATAACATTGTGGCCATGTGTGTTAACAGATTGTCAAGTTCTTAATAACATTGTGCTCAGTGTGATCAGTATAACATTGTGCTCAGTGTGTCAGGATAACATGTGCGCTCAGTGTGATCAGTTATAACATTGTGCTCATGCTTGACTCAGTAGAACATTGTGCTCAGTGTGCCAGTTTATAAAGCATGTGTAGTATACATTGCTAGTGTGCTCGTATAACATTGTGCTCAGTGTGATCAGTATAAACATTGTGGGCCAGTGGGGCAGTGTCATTGTGTCGGAGTGATGCTCAGAATTGATCACCGTTTATAACATTGTCATCAGTGTGCTCATATAAACCTTGTGCTCAGTGTGCTGATTACACATTGTGATCAGTGTGCATCAGTATAACATTGTGCTCAGTGTGATCAGTATAACATGTGCTCAGGTGTCAGTATAACATTGTGCTACAGTGTGTCAGTTATAACATGTGCTTCAGTTTGTCAGTTATAACATGTGTCAGTTCAGTGCACGTATAACATTGTCTCAGTGTGACAGTATAAATTGTGCTCAGGTGCTAGTATACAGTGTGCTCAGTTTAGTGTCATGCATGTTTGTGGCTCAGTGTGATGTATAACAGCGCTGTGTGATCAGTACTGTGCTCATAGTTATAACATTGTGTCATTGTCGTATCCATGTCTTTCAATACATTGCTGCTCAGTTGTGATCAGTATTATAAAATTTGCTCAGGTGTGATCAGTAGAACATTGTGCTCAGGTGGATCGTCTTAACATTGTGTCAGTATCAGTAATGTGATCTAAGTCAATTACATTGTGCTCCAGGGCTAGTAATAAATTGTTATGTGTCAGTATAACATTGTGCTTCAGTTGTAGAACACTCAGGATGGTCGTATACATTGTGCTCAGTGTGATCAAGTATAACATTGGCTCTCGTTGTGATCAGTTTATAACATTGTGGCTCAGTGTATCAGTATAACAATTTGCACGTGTGATCAGTATAAATTGTGTCAGTGTGATCAGTATAACATTGTGCTCAGTGTGATCCGTATAACGTTGTGCCCTCAGTGTGATCAGTATAAACATTGTGCTCAGTGTGCCAGACACATGTGCTCAGTGTGATCAGTATATAACAGTGTGCGTCAGTGGGATCAGTATAAACATTGGCTCAGTGTGGATCAGTAAACATTGTGCTCAGTGTGATGATCATGTATACGTGGATGTGCTCAGTATATCTTAATTGTGTCAGTGTGATCAGTATAACATTGTGCTCAGTGTGATCAGTATAACATTGTGCTCAGTTCAGTATACTGTCTCAGTGATCTCAGTATAACTGTGATCAGGTATCAGTATTGTGCTCAGGTGCTGATAAACATTGTGCTCAGTGTGATCAGTATAAATTGTGCTCAGTGTGGATCAGTATTAACATGTGCTGGACGAATTCGGCTAGAAATGGATCAGTGATAAGTTAACATTGTGTCAGTCTGAAATTGGATCAGTGTTAAACATTTGTGCTCAGTTGTGCCTCAGTATAAACCATTGTGCTTCAGTGTGCTCAGTATAACATTGTGATCAGGTGATCAGTATAAATTGTGCTCAGTGTGATCAGTATAACATTGTGCTTCAGCTGTGGATCCGTAGAACATTGTGCTCAGTGCTCAGTATAACATGGTGACTCATGTGTGTTCATGCCAGTTGCCGCTAAAAATTGGCTCACCGTGATAGTTTTATGTGCTCAGGGTTCAGGTGTAAACATTGTGCTCGTGGAGTTAATAACATGTGCTCATGCCAGTGCATTGTGCTGTGTGATCAGTGTAACATTGGGCTCAGGTGATATCAGTAACATTGTGCTCATGTGTAACTTGTGCTCAGTTATAAGTATAACATGTGATCAGTGTGATCAGTATAACCAGTTGGCTCGGTGATATATTATAACATGTGCTCAGTGTGGATCAGTGTAACATGTCTCAGTGTGATTCAGTTAATTGTGCTCAGGTAGTGTAACATTGTGCTCAGTGTATCAGTATACATTCTGCTCAGTGTGATCAGTTATAACATTGTGTAGTGGAAGTAACGATTGTCTCAGTGTGATCATAACATTGTGATCAGTGTGATCAGTATACAGCTAGTTGTCAGACATACGTTGTGATCGTAGAACATTGTGCTCATGTGACAGACTGTGATCATGTGATCAGTATAATTGTGATCAATGTGTGGTCATTTAAACATTGTGCATCAGTGTGGATCGTTTGTAACATTGTGCTCAGTGTGATCGGTAATTTCATATCGTTTATAACAGTGCTGGTGACTATAAACTCAGTGGTGATCGGTTATACATTGTGTCAGTGGGATCAGGATAACATTGTGCTCAGTGTGATAAGTAAACATTGTGCTCAGGTGAGTTACTGTCGAGTGATCAGGATAACATTGTGCTCAGTGTGATAGTATAACATGTGATCAGTGTGGTCAGTATAACAGTGTGTGAGTGTGACAGATAACATTGTGAGCTCAAGTGTGCTCAGTTATATGGTCTATCAGAATTGTGCTCCGTGTGATCACGTTATAACATGGTGTCAGCTGTGATCAGATAACATTGTGCTCAGTTGGATCAGATAAAATTGTGCTCAGGTGATCAGTATACATTGGATCAGTGTGATCAGTATAAATTGTGCCAGGTGATCAGATATGCTATTGATCGGGAACGTTTGTGCTCAGTGTGATCAGTGCTAACGTTGGCTCAGTGTGATCAGTATAACTTTGTGCATCAGTGTGGTCAGTATAACCAGTGTGTGAGTGTGATCAGTTATACAGGTAGTCTAAATTGTGTCGGTGTCTAGTAGAACATTTGTCAGCTGTACAGTTAAACATTGTTCTCAGTGTGATCAGTATAAGGGTGTGTGATCAGTAACTGTTGCATTCAGTATATAACTGTGCTGCAGTGTGATCAGTTTATAACATTTTGTTCTCGTGTGGTCAGTATAACATTGTAGCTTCAGGTGTGATTCGTATAACATTGTGCTCAGTGGTCAGTATAACATTGTGCGCAGGTGATCAGTATAAAAATTGGCTCAGTGTGCTCACAGTTAACATGCTCTGTGCATTAACTTAGTCAGCGTGATCAGTTTATAACATTTGTCAGGTGATCAGTATAACAGTGCCAGTGGATAATGTGCTCAGTGTGATCAGTATAACATTGTTGACTCAGTGTGATCAGTATATACATTGTGCCTTCAGTGGTGATCAGTAAACATGTGCTCAGGTGCTGATCAGTATATAACATTGTGCTCAGTGTGATCAGTTCTAACATTGTGCTCAGTGTGATCAGTATAAATTACAGTTGATCGTATCATGTGCTCGAGTTCAGTTTAACATTGTGCTCAGGTGTGATCAGTATAACATTGTGCTCAGTGTAGAAATGGATAGTGATATACATGTAATGTGCATCATGTGTGATCCGTATTTGATGACGCGTTTAATTTAGTTTGTAGTACATTGGTCAGTGGTGCTCAGTATAAAATGTGCTCAGTGTGATAGATAACATTGTGCTAGTGTGATCAGATATAAACATTGTGCTCAGATGTGCTCAGTATAAACAATTGTCTCAGTGTGATCAGTTTAAACATTGTGGACAGTGTGCTCAGTATAACATGTGCTCAGTGTGATCAGTATAACATTGTGCTCAGCTGTGATCAGTACCCCTCATATAAATTGGCTCAGTGTGCAGTATAACTTGTGCTCAGTGTGATCAGCTATAAACATTGTGCTCAGTGTTCTATATAAACATTGTGTAGTGTGATCAGTTTAACATTGGTCAGGTGTGATCAGTATAACATTGTGCTCATGTGTGCAGTATAAACATTGTGATCATTGTGTGATCAGTAGACCATTGGTGTCAAGTGTGGATTCAGTATACAACATTGGCTCAGTGTGCTCAGTATAACATTGTGCTCATGGTGTCGCTCAGTATATAACATTGTGCTCAGTGTGATTCAGTTATAAACATTGTGCTCAAGTGTGATCAGTATAACATTGTGCTCAGGTGTGATCAGTTTAACATTGTGCTCAGGTGTCAGTTAACCCATTGTGCTCAAGTGTGATCAGTATTAACATTGTGCTCAGTGTGCTCAAATAACATTGTGCTCAGTGTGATCAGTTCTAACATTGTGCTCAGTGTGCAGATACATTCTCAGTGGCTCTTAACATTGTGCTCAAGTGGATCAGTAACATGTTGCTTCAGTGTGCGATACGTCCTATGTGACCTTCATGTGCTCGGTGTGCTCAGATCATTCCCCGGCTTAATACTCGTGGATAGAACATTGATCAGTTGTGTGATTCAGTATAACATTGTGATCAGTGTGAATCAGTAGAACATTGTGATCAGTGTGCTCAGTATAACATTCGCTCAGTGGTGATCAGTATAACATTGAATCAGTGTGATCAGCTTAAACATGTGTCAGTGGGTCAGTATAATGATCAGTGTGCTGAAGTGTGATCAGTATAAAATTGCTCGTTTCAGTATAAAACATTGTGGCTACAGTGTGTTGATAGTTATAAACATTGTGCTCAGTGTGTCAGTCTATAACATTGTGATCAGTGTGGTCAGATAAAACAGTGTGCGAGTGTTGTCAGTAACATTGTGTCCAGTATAACATTGTGATCAGTGTGATCAGTATAACATTGTGCTCAGGTGATCAGTATAACATTGTGCTCGTGTGTCAGTACTATAACATTGTGCTGAGTGCCATACACGTGCCGTGCCAGCCCTGATACACCCGTTGTGTCTCGTCCTGTCACCTTATAACATGTGTCGTTGTGCTAGTAGTACATGTCAGTGATAGGGAACATTGTGGCTCAGTGTGATCAGTATAAATTGTGTCAGTGTGCATCAGATAACATGCTTACAGGTGCTCAGTACTAACCATGTGGCTCAGTTGTGCTCAGTATGAAACAATTGTGCTCAGTGTGATCAGTTTTATACAATTCTGTGATCAGTGATAAATTGGTCGTGTGATCAGTAACAATTGTGCTCAGTGTGATCAGTATAACATTGTGCTCATGTGTGCTAGTATAAATTGTGTTCATGATCAGTTATAACATTGTGTCAGTGTGATCAGTATAAACATTGTGCTCAGTGTCGTTAACAGGTCAGGTATATTTAACAGTTGTGCTCAGTGCTGATCAGTATAACATTGTGCTCATTGTAGAACATTGATTCAGTAAAACATGTGTCAGTGTGATCAGTATAACATTGTGCTCAGTGTGGTTCAGTTAACATGTGATCAGTGGTGATCAGCTATAACATTGTGCTCAGGGCGGATCAGTAGTAACATTTGTGTTCAGTGTGATCAGTATAACATTGTGCTCAGTGTGTGATCAGTATAAACATTGTGCTCCGTGTGATCAGTATAACATTGTGCTCATTGGATCAGTATAACTTCGTGCTCAGGTGTGATTCAGTATAACATTGTGCTCAGTGTGATCAGATATGCCAGTTGTCGCTAACATGTGTCGGGCTCGTATAACATTGTGCTCCGTGTGCTCAGTATAACATTGTGCTCAGGGTGTCAGTTATAACATTTGGGTCAGTGTGACTAAGTATAACATTGACTCAGTGGTAGATAAAGTGTCATGATAGATAACATTGTGCTCAGTGTGTGTACATTGCCGTTCAGTATAACATTGTGCTCAGTGTGATCAGTAAAACATGTGCTAGGTGATCTTCATTGTGTGTATCAGTATAAACATTGTGTCATTGCCTCAGTATGTGCAGTGCTCAGTATAACATTGTGCTCAGTGTGTCAGTATAACATTGTGCTCAGGATTGCTCGATAACTTGTGCTCAGCATACTGTGCTCATGTCGGTATAAATCAGCTTGTGACGTATCACAGTGTCTCAGATAACTGTGAGGTCTCAGTATAACATTGTGCTCAGTGTGAGTCAGTATAACATTGTGCTCAGTGTGATCAGTATAACATTGTGCTCAGTGTGATCAGTATAAATTGGTCAGTGGTGTCAGTTATAAACTTGTGCTCAGTTGATCGCTAGTATACATTGTGCTCAGTGTGATTCAGTATAACATTTGTAGCTCAGTGTGATCAGTTAATAACATTGTGCTCAGTGTGATCAGTATAACATTGTGAGTGTGGTCATACGTTGCTCAGTGATTCAGTATTACCATGGTGCTCAGTGTGCTCAGTATAAACATTTGTTGCTCAGTGGCTCAGTATAAACATTTCGTGCTCAGTTAAAGTGTGCTCAGTGTATCGATAAACATTGTGCTCAGTGTTGATCAGTATACACTTGTGCTCGTGTGATCATTATAACATTGTGCTCAGTGTGATCAGATAACATGTGCTCAGTGTGTCAGTATAACATCTAGGTGCTAGCTTACAGTTGTGTCAGTTATTAATACCATTGTGCTCCGTGTGTCACGTAATAACATGTGCTCAGGTGTGATCAGTCTAACATTGTGCTCAGTGTGTGTCAGTATAAATTGTGATTATCAGTATTGTGATCCAGTATAACATTGTGTCAAGTGTGCGTTATGTTCAGTGTGACAGATAAACATTGTGCTCAGTGTGGTAGTATAACAGGGATGCTGTGTCAGATTATGTGCATCAGTATAACATGTGCTCAGTGTGTCAGTAAAACATTGTGCTCAGCTGTGCCTAGAACATGGCTCAGTTCAGACACTTGTGCTCAGTGTGTGTAGAGTTTATAACATTGTGTCAGTGGGATCCAGTATGAACATTGTGCTCAGTTGTGATCAGTATAACATTTGTGCTCAGGTGATCAGTATAACATTGTGCCATGGATCAGTTACGTGTTGCTCAGTGGCTAGTTATAACATTGTGCTCAGGTGTGATCAGTATAACATTGCTGCTCCAGTGTGATCAGTACAACATTGTGCTCAGTGTGATCATATAACATTGTGATCAGTGTGGTCCAGTATACAGTGTGTGAGTGTGATTCAGTATAACATTGTGCTCAGTATAACATTGTGCTCAGTGTGATAGTATAAACAGTGTGCTCAGTGTGATCAGTATAAATTGTGCTCAGATGTGGTTCAGTATAACAGTGTGCTGAGTGTGATCAGTTATAAATGTGTCATTAACATTGTGCTCAGTGTGATCAGTATAAACATTGTGCTTCAGTGTGACAGTATAACATTGTGCTCAGTGTGCTCAGTAAAGACAACCATTGTGCTTCAGTGTGCCCATCGTGTATAAACATTGTGCTCATGGCTCAGATAATTGTTCAGTTAACATTGTGCCGGTCATCAGTGATATGATCAGTAAATTCAATGTGCGTAACAGTGCTCGATAACATGGCTCAGTGTCGAAAATGTATAGGTGTGCTCAGTTATAACATTGTGCTCAGTGTGATCAGTATAACATTGGCTCAGTGTGTGCATGTGTATTTCAGTAAACATTGTGCTCAGTGTGATCAGTTATAACATTGTGATCAGTGTGTCAGTTATAACAGTGCTGTATGGGTGCATCCGATAAAAACATGCTTGTGATCAGTATAACAATGTGCTCATGTGATCAGAACATCATGTCGTATAACATTGTGCGTGTGTCGAAATGTGGATGTGATCGTTACATGGTCATGATGAAACATGTTGTGCGCAGAAATTGTGAGTGTCGTTAACAGTTGCTAGTGGGATCAGTAGAACAGTGTGTCATTATAACATTGTGTCAGGATGTCCGAACATGCTCCATTGTTAGTAAACATTGTGTCAGTGTTGATCAGTATAACAGTGTGCTCAGTGTGTCAGTATAACATTGCTGCTCAGTTGGCTCAGTAGAACATTGTGTCAGTCGTGCTCAGAAGTATTATAAACATTGTGATCAGTTCCAGTATACATGTGCTCATGTGGCTCAGTTAAATGTGCCAGGGTCAGATAACATGTGCTCAGTGTGATCAGTATAACATTGTGACCTCAGTGTGCTAGTATAACATTGGTAGGTTCTCAGTATAACATTGTATCGTGATCAGTATAACTGTGCTCGTGTCAGTATAACATTGTGCGTGTATCAGATTTGTGATCAGTGGATCAGTATAACATTGTGCTCATGGATCAGTTATTTGCTCGTTAGCTATATTATAACATTGTGCTCATGTGATGATCCCTTTATCAGTGTTATAACATTTGTGACATCAGTGTGATCAGTAAACATTGTGCTCGTGCAGTTAGGTGATCAGTTGTAGAAACATTGTGCTCAGTGTGATCAGTTATAACATGTGTGTCAGTAATGTGGCTCATGTTCAGTCATTGGCCCATGTCAGTATAAACATTGTGCCAGTTGTAGATCAGATAACATTGTGCTCAGTGGGATCAGTATAATACATGTGCTCATTGTGTCGATAACAGTGTCAGTATATAACATTGCTGCTTCAGTGTGATCAGTATAAACATTGTGCTTCAGATGTATCAGTATAACATTGTGCTCAGTGTGATCAGATATTCATATCATATTGGCTCAGTGTGCTTCAGTTAAACATTGTGCTCAGTGGTGTACTACATTGTGCTCAGTGTGATCATCTAACATTGTGCTCAGTTGCGTATCATGGCTCATGTCCAGTATAAATAGTGTACATAAAACATTGTGCTCAGTGTGCAGTATAACTGTGCTCAGGGTGGATCAGTATAACATGGTGCTCATTGTTGGCGATTGTGCTCAGTGTCTCATAAACAGGTGACTACATGTGATCAGTATAACATTGTGGCTCGTGTGCCGTATAAATTGTGCTCAGTGTGACTCACCCTATAACATTGTGCTCAGTGGGGCTCAGTATAAAAGTGTGCTCAGTGATAGTATAACATGTTGCTCAGTGGATCATGAACATTGGCTAGTGTGATCAGTATAAACATTGTTTGGCTCATGGTGTGATCAGTATAACATTGTGCAGTGTGATTCCGTTGCTCATGACTCAGTATAACATGTGCCTCAGTGTGACTCAGTATAACATTGTGTCAGTGTGATCAGTTAACATTGTGCTCAGGGTGATAGTATAAACATTGTGCTCAGTGTGCTCAGTATAACAGTGTGCTCAGGTGCTCAGTATAACCTTGTGCTCAGTGTGATCAGTATAACTTGTTGATCTGTGCTCAGTACTAACATGTGTCAGTGTGTCATAAACATTGTGCCGTGTCTACATGTCCTGTGATAGATAACATGTCAGTTATATATACCAGTGTCATTGTCAAGTATAACCATGTCAGTGTTCAGTATAACATTGTGCTCAGGTGCTCAGTTATAAACATTGTGCTCAGTGTGCGTCAGTATAAAACAATTGTGCTCAGTGTGATCAGTTATAACATGGTGCTCCAGTGTGATCAGTCTAACATTGTGCTCAGTGTGTCTATTATAAACATTGTGCTCAGTGTGATCAGTCTAACATTGTGCTCAGGGTGCAGTATAACATTGTGCTCAGGTATAGGATTAACATTGTGCTCAGTGTGATCAGTATAACATGTGTGCTCAGTGTGCATCAGTGAACATTGTGCGTTCAGTGTGCTCAGTATAACACTGTGTGCTATATGCTCGTGTTGCTCAGTATAACATTGTGCTCAGTGTGATCAGTATAACATTGTGCTAAGTGTGGATCGTATAAACATTGTGCTCAGTGTGATCAGTATAACATTGTGCTCAGTGTGAACTCAGTAATAACAGTGTTGACTCAGTGTGATCAGTTGTAAAACGATTGTGCCATTTGAATCAGTATAACATTGTGCTACAGTGTGCTCGTATTAAACATTGTGCTCAGTTTGAATCGTATAACATTGTGCTCAGTTGTGATCAGTATATAACATTGTGCTCAGTGTGATCGTTATAACATTGCTGCTCAGTGTGGCAGTATAACAGGTGCTACTGTGACGTATACATGTGGATCAGTAAAAACATTGTAGCTTCAGTTGTGATCAGTTAACATTGTGTCGCTTTGTGATCAGTATAACATTGTGCGCTCCAGTGCGGTCAGTATAACATGTGCTCCAGTGTGATCAGATTATAACAGTGCCGTGTGGTCAAGTTATAACATTGTGTCAGTGTGATCAGATAAATTGTGCTCAGTGGTGATCAGTTAAAACATTGGTCAGTGTGATCAGTATACATTGTGTCAGTGCTGATCAGTTAAATTGTGCTTCAGTGTGACAGTATAAAACCCACTTGGCTCAGTGTGATCAGTATAACATTGTGCTCGTTGTGATCAGTATATAACATTTGCTCAGTGTGATAGTTATAACATTGTGCTCAGTGTGATCAGTTGTAACATTGTGCTCAGTGTAATGCTATCAGGTGATTACGTATACATTGTGTCAGTGTGCTCAGATTAACATTGTGTGCTCAGTACTTGGCTCTGGAAGTATAAATTGTATCAGTGTGTGAGTCAGTATAACAATTGTGCTCAGTAGTGAGTCAGATAACATGTGCATCAGTGTGATCAGTATAACGATGTGCTCAGTGTGATCCAGTATACATTGTGCTCAGTGTGCTCGTATAACATTGTGCTCAAGGTGTCAGTATAACATTGTGCTCAGTGGCTACAGTATAACATTGTGCTCAGTGTGCTCATGATAACATTTTAAGTGCTCAGTAAACATTGTGCTCAGTGTTTTCTCAGTAAACTGTGTCAGGTGAGTAAAATTCAGTGTGATAGTATCAGTGTGCTCATCATAACATGTGCTCAGTGCTGATCAGTTAACATTGTGCTACAGTGGTGTCCAGTATAACATTGTGCTCAGTCATGATCAGTATAACATTGTGCTCAGCTGTCAGTACATGTGATCCAGTTGTCATATAACATTGTCGGTGTCAGTATAAACTGCAGTGTGCTCAAAAATGGCTCAGTGTAGTAAACATTGTGTCAGTGGATCAGTATAAAATTGTGCTCAGGTGCTCAGTATAAACATTGTGCTCAGTGTGCGCAGTATAAATTGTGCTCAGTGTTGTCGTTAACATTGTGCCAGTTGCTGCTCAAACATTGTGATCAGTGTGCGTCAGGTTATAACATTGTGCTCAGTGTGCTCAGTATAACATTGTGTCAGTGTGACAGTATAACATTGTGCTAGTGTGATCGTATAACATGTGCTCAGTACGGTCAGATAACATTGTGATCAGTGTGTCAGTATAAACATTGTGCCCATTCGTAACGTTGTGCTACAGGTGATCAATAACATTGATGCAGCGTGATCAGATAACTTGGTGTCAGTGGATCAGTCTAGACAACATGTGTGCTCAGTGTGATCAGGTATAACATTGTGCTTCAGTGGTCAGTATAACAGTGCAGTGTATCTAACAGTGGCTCAGTATAACATTGTGCTCAGTGTGCTCAGTTATAACATGGAGCTCAGTGTGATCAGTATAAATGTGCTCAGTTGTGGTCAGTATAAACAGGGGCTGAGTGTTGCTCGACGCTTATAACATTGTGCTCATTGCTCAGTAAACATTGTGCAGTGTGCTCAGTATAACATTGTGATCAGTGTGATCAGATAACATTGTGCATAAGTTGTGATCAGTTATAAATTGCTAATTGTTGATAATGCTCAGTGGTATGTAATGTGCTCAGATGTTATAAACATTGTGCAGGTTTCGGTAGATAACATTGCTGCATCAGTGTGATCAGTATAACATTGTGCTCATGTGATCAGGTCATTTCAGTGATTGTATCAACATGTGCTCAGGGTGTGTACATTCTCGTGTAGTATAACCTTGTGCGTCATTGGCTTGCATGTGCTCAGTATAACATTGCTCAGTGGTCAGTTTAACATTGTGCTCCGTGTGATCCAAGTATAACATGTGCTCAGTGTGCAGTTAAGCTCAGGTAATATAACATTGTGATCAGGTGTCAGATATAGTCTATAACATTGTGCTCAGTGTGATCAGTTTTATAAATTGGCTCAGTGTGGTCAGTTTTTTATAAAATTCAGTGTGCATGCAGTATGTATTAACCATAGTGTGATCAGTACTGGTCTGTGTCAGTTATAACATGTGCTCCCCCCCCCAGTGTGACAGTATAACATTGTGCCTCAGTGTGTCAGTATAACAGTTGTGCTCCGGAGTGTGGACAGGATAAACATTGTGCTCAGTATACGGGTGCCAGGTCAGTATAATGGCCGTGATTGAATTGTGCTCAGTGTGCTCAGTATAACATTGTGATCAGTGTGTCAGATAACATTGTGCTCAGTGTCTCAAGTATAACATTTATCAGTGATCAGTATAACATTGTGGCATCAGTTGTGATCAGTATAACATTGTGCTCAGTGTGATCAGTATAAATTCCATTGTGCTCAGTACCATGATGATCAGTAAATTTTAGTGATCATACTGTGCTCATGTGATCGAACATGTTCGTTAGTAGTATAAAACAATGTGCTCAGGTGTCTGTGATCAGTATAACATTGCACATGGTAGTATACATTCAGTGTGATTCAAGTTAAACATGTGCCTCAGTGTGACTCAGTATAACATTGATGCTCCGTGTGCTAGTATAAATGCATTGAGTGACATGCAAGTGTGATCAGTATAAACCATTGTGCTCAGTTGATGTATCAGTAACATTGTGTCAGTGTGATCAGTATAACTGGCTCAGTGGCAGTATCATGTCAGTGTAACATTGCTGTGTGCTCAGTTATTGTATCGGTCAGTATAACATTCTCAGTGCTCAGTTACTGTAGGTCAGTATAACATTGGCTAGTGTGACTGATCAGATAGGAGATAAACTTGTGCCAGGTTGGATCAGTATAACATTGTGCTCAGTGTGCATCAGTATAACATTGTGTCTAGTGTGCATCCGGATAACATTGTGCTCAGTATGGTCAGCTATAACATTGTGCTCGAGTGTGATCAAGTTATAACATTGTGCTCAGTGTGATCACAGTATAGAACTTCGCTCGTGTGACGATCAGTGTGTGATCAGCTTTATAACAGTTGTGCTCAGTGTGATCAGTTATTGGTCAGCGTGACAGAAATGGCTCGGGTGCTCAGTACTTGGGTATTCAGTATAAACATTGTCTGCTCAGTTACATTGTCAGTGTGATCGCAGTGATCCCTGTACATATATGTGCTCAGTGTCAGGAAATTGTCGCAGGGTCAGTATAAATTGTGACTCAGTGTGACTCAGCTTATAACAAATGTGCTCAGGGTGCTCAGTAAACATGTGATCACGGTGATCAGTATAACATTGTGCATCAGTGTGCTCAGTATAAACTTGTGATCAGTGTGACTCAGTATACACCCCCTGGTGCCTGTGTGACTCGATAAACAGTTTGTGGCTCAGGTTGAGCTCAGTATAACATTGTGCTCGAGTCAACCACGTCAGTGTGATAGTACATGTGTCAGGATCTATAACATTGTGTGCCAGTTGCATATAATTGGCTCAGTGTTGAACATTCAGTGTGTCAGTATACATGTTGTGATCAGTTCTTGGTCGTGTGATCAGTATAACATTGTGACTCAGGCTGGTAATTGTGTCATGTGATAGATAACATTGTGCTCAGTTTGTCTAGGTATAAACTAGTGCTCATTGTGCTCAGGTGATCGTATACAGTGTCAGTGTGTGTACATTTGTCTGTACAGAACATTGTTGCTCAGTTGTGATCAGTATAACATTGTGCCGTGTCCAGTACTTGTGATCAGTATAACATTGTGCTCAGTGTGATTAGTAAAACATTGTGCTCAGTGTGATCAGTTAACAATTGTGCTCAGTGTGATAGTATACATTGTGCTCATGTGTAGTTTAACATTTGTGATCAGTGTGATGATAACATTGTGCTCAGTGTGCTCAGTATTATTATAA